>CM023200.3:65009480-65101607 GCA_004115045.4 Sinella curviseta | reverse complement strand
AAATTCCTTCCAACAATCAAGTTCAAGATTAAAATTGTTCTTGCCAATTCGTCATCATAATAATAATAATGGTTCATTTTTATATATGATGCAAACAAACATATTCGACCCGATAAAACCAGCTTGTTATTAAAATTATCTGTATTTGATTTATTGGCATTACATATTCATCACATTATTATCACCTGCATGCCAAATTGCCAAGTTAAATAACAAATTGGCTTTACCGTTGAATTTAAAGAAATCCCTTTGGGTTAAGTAATTTTAAATGTTTATATGAATATTTATTTGTCCTTATGTTTATAAATTTTTTAATCTTTTAAGCGAACCTCACATTTCTGCAACCTCCACATTATTATGAATATCGACAAGAATGATGACAAATGGACCATTTTGGTGTGAGGAGAGGTGTCAAATTGATGTCCTTTGCTGACACTGACGTCATTTCTAAATGTTGTCAATGCAATCACTCCATACATCTCATTATCCTTGCTTCTCATTCAATGTATTTATAGGATCAATACGTTTTTGTCTTGAAGGTACATATCATCTTTAACCATCATCCTCTGAAAATTCCTATTCTTTAAAATTATTATAAAATCTCTCAATCAAAGACATTCTTTATATTTATTCTTTCTTGAAAAACAACAAAACTGTCAACAAACGATTAGTAGATATGAAAAACCTGATTACTATTTTGTGTGTATGTTATCACCACACAGAGCAGAAAAAAAAGCCCTGAAGACCTAAAACGAAACGAAAAGTCAATAAACAGCCCACATCAACATTTTTCACCTATAGTCCTCAGTCCTCTCTCGCACAACTCATCATTCTTGTCATTCCCAATTTGCCAAAAGAAGATTTGTTGCATACGCGGTCAGTCAGAATCATTCATTGTGAACGACATATTATGTATTTATTTAAACCTTCATCCATGATGTATTCATAATAATATTAAAACGTATTATCCTTCCTTTACTGCAATGCAATGACACTCGAAATTGCCACTCTCAACCCTTTCCACATTTTTTTTTATCGCACACACTTGCTGCTCTGCAGTAAACCAAAAATATCAAGGAAAAATCCATAAACAACAGAGTAAAAAATATATAAAAATGTAATTTTAAACAAAGCAAGCATGTGATGTGATGGTAGTCAGTTGGCAAAAAAGTAATCATTCAATTGGGATTATTAATGGAAGTACTAAATGAGATTGAGTTATACGGTCAAGTCATGTCACGTCGTCCTGTATTGAAAAATGTTTTAGCAACCATGCATTATCATCTCCTCTCTACATTTTATTATTAGTATCTCCCCAATCATCTATCATAATATCTCATGTTCTGTGATGCATCTACTACTACTCCCAAATTATCAGGTTATTTTTATGAAGACGTTTTTGAGCAGTTTATATTCAATTTCAGTCAAGTGCTACGTGAAACGTGCAATGCACACGACGCACAATACACAAAAGAGGCTCCCATTCAATCTGTCAGGGAAGGATAATCTTGTTGACCCTACGGACGCATGCCTCAAAAAATATCAACATTATTATGGAATTATATACATCTCTAAAATAACATGTAACTTCCCATGACACTTGCCACCGAATATCATCATTCATTCTACAACCATGTCTATAAATTTTTACTTTTTCCACTAATTAAAGTAAAGCCCATATGTGCACTAAAATACTTATTTATTATCGATTGACTCCTGACCTGCCCATCCCAACCATATGACTTGAAGGTCATCAAAAATTGAAAAATTACATCTCTACAAAGAGGAAGGAGATGAGAAACTACTTTTAGAATCCATTTCTTCATGAGCCATATTTTTCCGACGAAAAAAAATCGTATGCACGCGTGTCAATCATCATAAACATTTAAAACATAATTAAGCAATAAGCGTAGCAAGGTAAAATATTATGTATTCAATATTATTTTTATACAATTGGTGCATCATGTTATGTTTCCCCTGTTTTAATCAGCCTTTTTTCTGCTCTTTTACACTTGACACCATCATCATCCATGTACATCTATTCTTATCTTCTGCAACAACAAATGCATGACTTGTATGAAAAAAATAGTTGTCAACAAACAAGGTTGTTCATATTGCTACACTTGCTCTCTGAATGTCTTGATAACCTCCATCTTCCCCAACTGTCTTGGTAGTGCAGAGACTATATGTAGCATATTATAATCAACCTTTTTTTAATTTCATGATCATGAGAAAAAATGCAACTTGCACTACTAATTATTTTGTGCATTTAAATGGAAACTGGTTAATGTACATAGGTTAAGAAGAGTCGTAAAAACAACGATAACATCAACATATATGCAATATGCACGCAGAGAAGGCTTCTCTTATTTCAGGATTCATAATGTACAACAACATAATAATGATATGACAATTTATGCTAATTTTTTTGTCATAAAAAAAGATCAAGTCTCTCTCATATGGATGCGAAAAAAAGTATTGATTTTTGATAGAGATTTTTTAGTTTGTTTTGTACATTAATTTTAACACTATGAGAGGCTGTAGGCAAAAATAATATGCCAGCGTGCCACCGTCACCGTCGTCCCTACACCCTATGCAGTGCTCCATATAAAAATGCGCATTAAACTACAGATCAATTATTGTGCTATATTGAATGTTGAGAAACAAGTTGAGTAAACTTGCACAAGTTTTGACACCGCCTCTTTCCCTAGTTTGCACCGATATTTAAATTTCCATAATCCATACGTAATTTCGGCGGTATTCATATCGGTAATCAGTTCATTGTACACTTCAATAGTACATTTTTGTAGGTTGCATTCACATGCTATCGTCGTCAGCTTGACAAGGATGTTTCGCAGGTGTGGCCGATAAATATAACGTCTTAATGTCTAATTATTAAATCAATTCAGGCAATAAAAATAATAAAGTTATATTGATGTATTGGTTTCTGCTGCCGCTGATATTTCATCTAAAGTCAATCTGTTAGCTACTGTTAAATTTCATGGCAATTGCATTAGTAGTTGTAGTAGGGAAAAGTTGGAGTGTGAAGGACTTTTGATAATAATGATGTTATTCGGTGTGAGGTCAAGTCTTGATAAAACTTTTCAGAGATGGCAATAAGAGTTTGTTCTTCTGATGCATCTAAATCAATAATCCGGCTAGCGATATCATATTTTAACTTTTTTTATTAGCAAATCTTTGTATAGGTATTAATTTGATGATGTCTTCATTTGTATATATTTTTAGAGAGAGGGGCACAAAAATTGCCAGCCGCCAGTTTGCAATTTGATCTGAGTGAAGTGTTTGTGATTACCAGTTCAAGGGCTCATTAAAATGTTTATAACTTTTTTTTAGGATAGTGCCTAATTTTCTACATTTGATGCATCTTTTTTTTCTACGCGCTACTACTACAGCCATTTATTATTATTATTAGGTGCAATTGCCCATGCTGAAAGTGATGCCACCTCTGTTATTATTATTATGCTGTCTGTGTGCTATTAATATTATATCCGATCCATTTTAGGATAAATTGGCAGGCAAAAGTAGATGCCAATTTTTTTTTGTCCTGATTCCTAAATCCGTACTGGTAAGAATAGGAGACAATGATGATGACCAAAACACACGTAATAATTTTTTTCCTCTCTCGTCAAACCTTATTTTTGTACTCATGGACATTGAGAGAATATTGCAAATTGCAATGACGTGTTTTATGTTTATTTTTATGAATGCATATATTATTATTAAATTAAAGAATGCAACACCATTTACCAACGAGTAGTCATCCCTTGAATTAGTAATACAGCCATAATAACAGTATGAAACCAGAGGAGCAAAAGCAAGTGACCTTGCAATATTATTATCAATAATATAAAGCAGTTTTGCGCTTTTCTCTTTGCCTTACTTAATAATGTCGATATTAATATACTTACCCTTGTAGTACGTATTGACTTTTGCATTTTGTTCTTTATTCATTTTATTGTTGTAACTTGTTGTTATCACGAGAGTGCATGCTCCCCCCTACAGGACACATACATTATGCATAAATATTTTAGAAAAACCTTTTACTTTATTGCATTTTTATGCACTTTTGCAAAAGTACACCACAAACAGTCAACTGTGCAGTAGCAGTGCTAAAAAATGACAATGAGTTTTCTTCATGGAGCGGATCGTATAAGTTTTGTCAAGACAAAAGCAATGCAAATATATGTGCGTGTGATTGTGTGATGATGCATCCAATCTTCCCAAAATGGACAATACATTATCAATGTCATTATTATTGGATGTATGCATATTTTTATTACTCGTTTCCCTCTAAACAAACTGTCACTCAAAAATGGTAGTTGGGTTAAATGTCCCCGTTATAAATGCATTGCTGCTGCCTGAAAAACACTTGTTTTAAATATTTGGCCAGAAACAGCATAGATACGTTGTATGGCAAATGATTGATCTTCTTGTCGCTTTTTCCAACTTTATGATTACTTGTAATTACATTGATCAACAAACAGTGCTGAAGTCGTGACGCAATTAATTTACTGTGCTAGTAAATCTTCTGTATGCATTCAACACAAGCTGAATTCTATAATGTTTTTCACAGCAAACAAAAAGCAACTAACGCTGCTAATAAATCTTATGCTTCTGCTGTTGTGGCATTATAAGTAGTAAAAAAACTAACCCGACCACTGACCACGCAGCCACCACACAATCCAGCAACAATTATAACAACTGAATATCAAGTTTCAGAGATTATAATCTCAAAATCTGATCAGACTACAACAATTAATCGAAATATAACTAATTAAGATGTAATGGGAGTGAGTAATTATTGTAAAGTGTAATCATGAAAGGAGCCGATGCTGATAATTAAGTTGTTCTGCTAATGAGGATTCCACCTTTGAAAAAAAACGATCCTTGACGCATTGCTGCTCTCACAGATTCCATGTCGCACCAATACTACTGCTGTCATCATTACCGCTATAATTATCACTTAGATGCATACGCTGTCTAGATATTATAGTCTCTATATTAGCTGTTGTCTTTTTTTCAGACTGCCAGTCGAGTTAATAGACGCGTGACCTTCTCGACCGCGTCTGATAGGAGCTCGACAAACCTCTGTCTGAATAACTTGCCATATGCAAAGTAAATGAAAAAGTTGACTGCGGCATTCACACTGACTGAAAGAGTTGTGCTGAAGGAAAGCTCCCGGTAAATCAGTTTGGAAAATGTGAGGTACGAGTAAAATGCAATTGGGAGGAGATGGGAGATGAGCAGAATGGTGACCACCACACCAAACATTTTGGCAGATGTGACTTCTCTGAGTTGATGAGAGCTCAGTTGACGCCTTTGTAGGTTCATTTGATGAATCTAAATAATATATTCCAGAATAATTCGTGTCAATATTTGGGCATTAGTTTTGAAGATTCTAATATCCTACCTTCCGTAGTAGGAGTAAATTTAAAATGAGCAAAACTGGCAAAGGGAGCAAAAAGTCAAGTAGAAAGTGTAATCTGCCCATCCAAGCCATCTTTCTGTAAAACAAGAGTCCCAGCCACGTGCTGTGAAACAAGTACGGAAAGTCTTGCAGTGGGGCTATGCCGTTGGCATTCTGCTGGTTTTCCTCAAGAGAAACGGTAAAATATCTCGGCATGTTGCTGGCCACTGCAATGCTGCACGTGATGATCGCCACGATCCTCGTTTTACGCACGGACAGGTAAATTTTCATTTTGAAAGGATGAGCAATTACCAGATATCGTTCCACTGTGATCAAAATTGCCATAAAGAGAGAGCCGGTTCTTCCTGCAGGAGTAGTGAAAAAAAATAATGTCAAGGTCATTGTTGACAATTTTTTTTTGCTTAAAACGTTCATGATTTTTATACCTAGTAAATATGTCACAAGGGAAAAGTGATATAGCTTCATCGTCAGCCAAGAGCGACTCATATTTTCTACGAAAATATTTTAACATCATCATCGTCATCATCGTCGCGATAATTTAATTACTCATTTAATTGACTTTGAGGTAATTTTGTTAAGGATCTACCTAAAATCACCAAACAGAGAGTGGTGTAGCAGGCAGCAAAGCCACTAGCAATCATGTCAAAAATTGAGAGCGGAATCAGCAATGATGTTAGCGAAGGTCCACAAGAAGGGGCTTTCCCTAAAAGGATGATGATATTGAGACAGTTGGTGACAACTCCAAAGCTGCCAATTAGTAAGATCAGGACCCACAAGGCGTAGCAAGTTTGTCGCCCTTGAGAAATGTCCTTGCTCAGGTAGGAACTTGCTAATGGACAAGTGTAGCACCACCAATTACCTGTGCTGCTGCTGATATTACTTGGTGAACACAGTGTCCGGTTGGAAATGGATGAAAACTCTGCGATGAAGCACATGATGGATGGGAGACGAATTACATGACCTTCCATGTTGAATTGAAAAAAATTACAACAAGGTGACTGACTCACTGACTCTTTAAAAAAAATCTTCAGTTCCAGTAAAGCTGAATCTTAGCCACATATGCTTAAAGATGTCTGGTCTACTAACTGACTAAACAAAAAATTTGTTGCTTTATGTTCAAAATTATTTTTGATCAAGGAAAACCATTACAAATAATATTTATAATAAACCACATCCACCAATTGACATTTTTGGTGCATCTCTGAAAATGTTGCTTGGTCGGATGACACATCCCATTTATTATTGCCGATAGCGTCATTCATCCCTGCGCAATGAGATATTATATAAAAATGTGTATAAATAGTTGCTACAATTCAATTAGTCATTAGTGCTAAGAGGAAAATCAGAAGAGTAGAAATCTTTAAGTTTTTTACGAGTGCGTCGTCATCGTCATAATCGTCAATTGTGTTTGTATGATCGCATATTCTTCATACTCCACTTGTTCAATAATTTGCATTAATTAAAAAATTGAACTTGCAAAAATAAAATCCGTAATTTACTACGAGAGAAAAATTAAAATGCATCTCGTCCTGTCCATGATGTTTGCAGGCTATATACTCATAATATTATTATCATGCTGGTAAAAACCGTGGTTCACCTTGATGAATTATTATATCATATTATTACCAGGCTTGTTCAATACAGGCCAATTATAAGTTGTTGTGGACGAAAAGAACATCTCCAATAAGATGTAGTAATTTTTACTATATTAATGGATTTATATATGATATATGTGCGTGCACCAAGTAATTTTTGGTTGATTTTTTAAAATGTGTAATTAAAGCGTAACGCATAAAAAGGCGTCGTCCAATCCGTCATCCGACACCACCAAACAAAAAATGCAAATGGGACAATTATATGGTAGGCTCATATTTTGTCTGCATCCTTCATTTCATATATTATATTCCTCCACTTTTTTTTATCATCCATTTTTATTAAACAGAACCGCACGGTAAATATTTTTATTGTTCTAAATATTTAATTACAAGTTTAGCGTAAAACAAATTAATTTATGCAGATACAGATGCGCGACTCGGTCCAATCTAGTGTGGGACATTATCAGAGATGATGATCATTATTGCTTATTCTTATTACTCGTTGGCAACAAAATAATTTTTTTAGTGCTTTGGGCCGAGTTTGTGCAAAAGTGCAGTACGTGTTGCATAATTGTGCATTCTATAGCCATTGCATTGTGGAAAGGAAAAAAGGTGTCTTGTGTGCGTTTAGGTCAGTAAAGTACAACTGTGATTTATTTGCTTAAACTTCCAAGGCAGTGCACTCGTTGAAATTGAGATGATGCTTTTGAGAGCAAGCCTGATTGAATGCGTACACATATATGTAAATACATACAGGCACGATGACTGATGATGACGGAGGATTTTGTTTTTGCGTGACGATGATTGACAAGCCATAATAACGAATGGACATTGTATTGAGCTGTAGTTAAGTATGTACCATTTGAATTTGTAGGCAAGTGCCGAGCACACGTTTCCCGTATCTTCTTATGTATCATGAGCGTGGTCACCAAAGTATGATTTAGTATATACTTTTCAAATTTGTCACTCAGGTTTCTTGACACGGAGAATAAATCATTTCTTGGGATATATAGGCAAAGAGTCGTTAATAAATCAAATGCTTTGGCTCTGATTCCAAAGTTGTCAGTTTACGAGAGTGGCTTAATTATTATCAAGTTACATTTATGATGAGACGATAAGCGGGTGTATGGTGGTGGCAGCCGCTCTCTTGGTAATTTAGTTTGATATAATTTGTTGGTTGTTTGTTTTTGTCTTTACTCTTCTAGTTGGAGTGCATGCAAAGGACTTTTTTCTCCCATCATCCCTTTTCATCTCCTACTTTCAACTTTACTTTGCTCATTCCACAGTCCATCCAGGACAGCTTGCTGGAGAAATAAGGCACAGTCGCTTGATATAATTGTCTTGCTAGTTAGTTTAACATATACTGCACCCATACGCGTAGGGCAGGGTCAACAAATCCATTTCACAATAATTTGCATATTAAAACATGTATTCCTAAAAAATATTTCAAATGGCAAAATATTCCAATAGCGCTGTCTGCCAGCATAATATTATGGTAATTTTTTGTTGAATGGTCATAAGCCAACTTGGGATCCCTCATCGTTTAGCTGCCTACATGCTATATCTGTGCAACATGAGTTTATTATCCGCAGCAAGACAATACATCCTTAAACTTGTAGTCTTATTAAAAGTTTGGGAAAAAACTAAAAGTAGCTCTTGGCCCTTGCAATAATGTCTTGACTAGATCTTTGCTTTTTACTAATTTGTAGTGCAGTACGTAGCGCTGTTTACAGTAACAGAGTCGAGGTCACCCTCCAAAATTGCTATCGATTGTTTTTGGGCATTAAACACAATTCGTTAAAAACTGAATGCAATGATTGTGTAATAATAAACTTGTTATAAAAATATCTCAATTTCAAGTAAATGCTACGGTGAATAGGTAACAAAAAGAACCCCATGATATCCAATCAGCGGCATCAGTACTCGAGCTATTGTCGGTACTATTTTTATGTGTCGCATATAATATTATTAACTTATACAATTTAGGTATATCCTGTGAAAATACCTATCATTGACCTTTAATTGAACAATCAACTTCAATATAAATAGCATTTCACACTACTCGCTGAAAAAGTACAATAAGTAGAATGTCTAAAATGGCACTTGGAGAATGCAAATTATTGTAAAATTGACAAGAACATATGCACTTTTGACTTTTTTCCGTCCTAGTCCGAGATGGAAAGTTTATGGATTTTTTGGCAGGCTAAAAATGCAAACTCAAATGATGGGAAGGTGGTTCTGCGGCCCAATAACCAAATACAGTTTAACGATAATTTTTTATGAGGAAAAATCATGACCATTTCTAAGAAATGCTTATTTTTGCTTGTTGTTGGTCACGATTACAGATATCTGATGAATATCGAAATCTTGTAACAGGAACAAGAATTATTATGGCGTTAACAAATCATCGCGATCACGGTACACATACGCCTTTTGTAAGTGAGTATTTAGTCAATTGAGTCAATTTAATTTCCTCTGAATTGTCTTAAGTTTGTTTGGTACAGTAAAGCGCAGGGAGTATTTCAGGGAGCAAAAGGGTACATGAAAATCATAAAAAAATCAACCAAGGGAATATAAAAATATTTTTTAAACAAAGGTCTCAAGTTTAAGGTGAAGGTACAAAATCATGACATGATAAAATTGATTGAACAAATAAAACAATTGATGAATCATAATATGAAATCATAAGTGCGGGATTGTATAGATAGAAACATTGGCCAACTCAGAGGAGAAAAATGTCACCCTGAAAAAAGCCGTATGAGATTTTATTTTACAATTTCCTTTGTGGTGCTCTTCAGATGATGCCAATTTATAACTTCCGTCCTATTTAAAAAGTAATAAAAAATGCGTGGTTGATTCCTTATCTAAATGATATATATAATGAGTAGTATTGCAATAATGGACGCAAAAAGCACCCGTCCTATATATTTTTGTTGATAAGCAAAGGAACATGCATAAAGATAGCTCTCAATAGAGAGCCCAAGCCCATCGAAAGAATTTCAAGGGCCAAAAAATAATATATAAATTCTTCTCTCAGAGGTGAATAATGTAGTGACTAATAATAATAATAATGATAATATTACACTTTTTTTCAATAAAAATTGCTTTATTTAGTAAACTATGTGATGGCCAATAGTCTAGTAGCCTATCTACTTTCGCAGTCATATTTTATTTTGAAAGGTAAACGATCTGACAACAAGCTCGTTAAAATAATTACTTGACGAAAAAACGTTTCCCATTAAAAATGTTTATTCATCAGCGAATTAACAATCGACACGAAATGATAATATCCTCAACATCAGCAGATAGATAGATAGATTGTCTTACTTCGTGTAAGAAAGATTAGTGTTCACTTTTTTCCATTCTCGCTCTAAACTTGAATATTTAAGTAGATTTTTTTTGGACCAAGATGTAAGTATGCACCATTTATTCAGGGCTTAATTTCCATTCTTTTTTTTTGTTACCAAAAGATCAAGTGCATTCAAATGTGTTTTCTTCGTCTTCTTTATCATCAATCCAGCTCTCCATCATTTACTATTCATTATTCATTCATTTTTTTTCTTCTGCGTTTTGGTATCCGTTACAAAATGCACTGCAAACAGTTCATTACTCATGCTTAACTTGTCATCAATCCCAAATTGTTTTTTTACCTTCAGCAATAAATATTGTGCACTCTACTCGTCTTAAGACACAGTAACCATCAAAATGATGGAAACTAGAACAAACTGTACAATCACTAGTTGCGAACATGCCAAAAATGTGACAAATACAAAAAATTCATTGACTTTAATCATTGTATTTAAGCTGTAAGTATGTAATTTTCTTTCACTTTCATTTTCTACACAACTGACAACGAGGAGTCGAGCATGCTATGCTTTTCGTTGTCTTTTTTTGTGCCCCCTGCCTATCAACTCTGCACATCAAACGACATGCAACAAAACAGCCAATATGAACGTGCATGCTCATATATATTTAAAGATTTAATATATTCAAACCTACCTATTGTAATTTTTTATGCGTGCGACATTCTTCATTCCCTAAAGGTTCAAAAGGAATTAAAAGGCTTCCTAAGAGAAGAAGACAAAAGTATGGGTGTTAACCCTGTAATCAGTTAATTTCAAATCACATAATAATAGTAAAAAGCTAACAGTAGTAATCCTTTTTTATTAACAAACCTATCCCTACTTTAACATGATGATATTGTAGGAAATTACGATAATTTTCAAATGTTAATAAAATCGAACTTGACCTAGCTTTAGTGTTGGATGAAATTGGGATTTTTTTGTTGCATTTTGGACGGACGGACAGACTACTGTGTTATTTCTGTAAATACCTTTGTCAGGCGTTACTGATTGTTTGAATAGTTCAAAGATTCAGGTTAAATACGGGAAAATGCAAATTCTCGCCCATTTCTTTAGCAAATATGTAGATTGATTTGTAGACTGAAACCACTTACCTTGATCATCATCTTTCTTTTTTCAAGCAGTTTGTCCATCGCTTCTGGGTCGGTATTATTCCACAAAATCAATGAAGGCTTCTTGCATGCAAATTCATGAAAAAGCTATAAATATACCCTGCAAACATCGTTTCGAGTTTAATCCACTACATTCCAGGTTGGTGGTTGACTATTTCTCTAGACAAGTCCAATCATTTTTCTAAAAAGTTTCTGGAACCTTGTAGATCAATTCTCTTGTTTATAAAGACTAGCAAATTTTGAAGAAGAAAAAGTTACGTTACAAAAATAATGGGAAGAATGTGCAAAGTTCCGTCCTATTGGGCGGTGGCATTTTTTAGCGTCCTTGTAGTAGGGAGTGCAAAGGCCAGTTTTTTTGACATTACTCCAAATGAGGTGCCAGACAATGTTGGAGTTGGGGATGTTGGTTTCGGTAAGAAAAAATCTTTTGTCTTTATGAACAAGGATTAAGTTGACAAATGAATCGAGACTATTGTTGGTTAGTAATGCTTGTTATATGTAAAAATTTCTATCTTTTGTCATGTTCTGTAGATGCATCGGTGGCTGGGAGTAAAAGCGTAAATTTGGGAGTCGATAGACCAGATGTGGGAGTAATTAGGTTCAATACACAACCGACAACAACAACAACACCACCTCCTGCTGCTCCTATTCAACATCCACCACCACCAGTTTATTATCCTCCCCCACCCCCACCACAACCACGGTATCCCCCTCCACCACCACCTCCTCCTCACGGACCAAATTGTCAAGGTCATCATGATCACGGTAGGCCTATGAATATGCCTCCTCGCCCCAGAGCTGCACCCGAGCAACAAACTCCAGGAAGCGAACCCGCTGCAAACGCTACCGCCGAGGCCGATCCTCATCAACTTCATGCTCGTCACGCTCCTGCAGCTAATCAGACTGGAGCCCCAAATGCAACCGACGTCCATCAACTCAACGCGCGATCTGCTCCCGAACAAGTAGTTCCTGGAAGCGAACCCGCTGCCAATGCTACAGCCGATCCTCATCAACTTCATGCGCGTCATGCTTCAGAACAAAAGGCTCCAGGGACCGAAGCAGTCATCAATGCTACCACCGCTAATGCTACTTCCGATCCGCATCAACTCAATGCTCGAGCTGCTCCTGCGGAACCGACTCCAGGAAATGAACCTGCAGCTCACAATGCTACCACTGATCCTGATCATTTCAATTTCCGAGCTGCACCCGAGCAACAAACTCCCGGAAGCGAACCCGCTGCAAACGCTACTGCGGATCCTCACCAACTTCATGCTCGTCACGCTCCTGCCGCTAATCAGACTGGAGCCCCAAATGCAACCGATGTCCATCAAGTAAATGCACGATCTGCGCCCGAACAAGTTGTTCCAGGAAGTGAACCCGCTGCTGCAAATGCTACAGCCGATCCACATCAACTTCATGCTCGTCACGCTCCAGAACAAAAGGCTCCAGGGACGGAAGCAGTTGTCAATGCTACCACCTCTAATGTTACAGCCGATCCCCACCAACCTCATGTTCGAGCTGCCCCTGAGCAACCCGCTCCAGTGGGTGAACCGGCTCCAGTCCACAATGCTACCGCTGATCCTCATCAGCTCAACTTCCGTTCTGCCCCTGCAGCTAATCAGACTGGCGTCCCAAATGCAACTGAAGTCCATCAAGTAAACGCGCGATCAGCTCCCGACCAAGTTGTTCCAGGAAGCGAACCCGCCGCAGCCAATGCTACAGCCAATGCTACAGCCGATCCGCATCAACTTCATGCACGCCATGCTCCAGAACAAAAGGCTCCAGGGACGGAACCAGTTATCAATGCTACCACCGCTACTAATGCTACAGCAGATCCTCACCAACTTCATGCTCGTGGTACGTCAGGCGCTCCCAAGAATCAAACGGGGACTACTGCAGAGAAAAAGGAGGACGATGACGACAAGGATGATGATGCTGACGATGACGACAAGGCGAAACTCTCCAAGCGTGCAATTTCTCCAAGATTATCTGGTATGGTAGATCACGTAATGAATTACTTTAATTAAAACTTTTTTTTCAAACTTAGTGTAATTTTATATTATAGTAACTCACGCTAGTCAAAGAGATTTTAGAAAAGGAATATACATTTTGAAATGTGCTCAACCGGAATGGTTTTTTAAATATTTTACGATGAAAAAAAAATTTTCAAATTTTAAAAATCGCGAAGAAAAAAAACATAAATAAAGAGTAATTTTTACCGAAATTTAGGTATTAAAAAAATAATGAATAAAAATCCAGAAACAATAAGTTTTACGCACTTTACCAAAAAAATCAATGTATGAATCAATTTTTTTCCTTTTTCATTCATGTTTGTGAGTGCATCGTGTTTAATTGCATCATCATCATTGCATCAAGTTTGTTTTATGACATACGACAATGACATTGCCTACACATTGGAAATATTCATTAGTTTTCATTATCACCAAATAAATCGGCCGAGTTCATTCATTCATCAAAAAAAAGAAGCATTATAGTTTTTGTTGTCTCTCTCACTCTGGTTGGTGGTCGCTTTGGTCATTATCGTGATTTTAATCTCTATAATATGCATTTGTAACGATCCTTGTTGGGTCGATGATGGGACATCATTAAAAAAAATATCTTTTCTTTGTAGCAATGCGCAAGAGAAAAACCAGAAGATGCATAAAGTATCGAAACACAGCCCTTCATAAAAAAACAACTTGTGCAAGCAATTCCCAATAACGCACTTATCATAATATCATTCATTACTCACCTTTTCGTTTCGTTTTTGACTTGTATTACTCATATATGACATTTGAACAAGTATATAGAGAGAAGAAACAGTTTTTGATTTTTCTAGTTTTGTTAGGAGCAAAAAGAAGAAGGATGTATTTTATGCTATTTATTGGTCAATATCATCCTGACTTGGCTTGACACTTGGATCGTGAGGAGGATTGTGCTACATCGTTTAAGAAATGATAATCATAATAATAATGATAACGAATGCATTCATGAAATAAATAAATAAAGTAATTTAATAATAAATGCCAGTGTGTGTGTGTGTGGTGGAGGAGCAAATTTTTTTTGCACAAGTGCACTTCATATATGGTACCACCAAGCCAGTCATCATGATCATCATCACGCAAGATGAATATCACATCATTTATTTGTTGCATCTCTCTTGCAGTTCTTGTTTGTAAAAAGGGATTTTTTTTTCTTTAGAGGAGACTGCATAAGAATTCGAGTATAATATGCGGCAAGGGTGACACGAGTCAAACAAAAGCATATACGCAAAACTAGTTCAATCAGTCAGTTTAGCATGAAAATATTATGCGACACAAATCTATAGGGAATCATAGGCACCATCATCATCATCCAATGTACCTATCAACGAAAGCAAAAGAGATGAGATCCAATAATAATACGTAATATTGCATTACAATCCATTTGCTCAGCAAAATCTTTAAGGACACTTGAGATGGTTTGTATAACTTTTTTGCTGCTTACCATAGAGGCAAAAATGCGTAATATAATAATGAGATGAGGAGGACCCTGCCATTTTTCGATAGATGGACGCAGAGGTATGTATAATGATGACGCGTAAAATGGCAACGTTCAGCAAATGAAACGTTTATGGGAATGATAAAAAAAGATGGTGGTGGTGGTTAGTGGAGGAGCCTTATTATGTAATGTGTATAAATACAGGAGATTTGGGGACACACCTTGGCAAATCTCATTTAACTTTGAGCCGAGACACTGACGACGACGACAAAAGTAGAAGCAGATATGAGAGGACTGTTTTCTAGCTATTGTCGCATCGTGTAAAAAAAACGGGAGTCATATCCTCCGCTTTTTTCAAGTATTTTTTTTCGTGTGTTTAATAGTGCAGTTTTTAACAAGTGTATATTATTATTCGGTGAAAGAAATTACCTGAAAGTTCATGTGAGAGATTCAAAGAGTTGTGTTGTTGTAGTTGTGGAGAGTGAATTCGGAAAAAAAGTGTTCAAAGAGACTGTGTGAGAATTGATCTTTTGACACGATGAAAGTGGCTGTGATTGTAGTTGTGTGTTTGCTCCAGATACTGGGCAATGGAGTGGTGCATGGAGCAAATCCAAACTACTCGTATCATGTCAAGATTGACGATCCAGCTCATGTGAACTTTCAGGAAAAAGCGGAGACCAGGAAAGGAGAGGATGCACAGGGATTCTATAGGTAAATCTTATTGGACCCCAGACTAATTGACTCTAATATGTAGTGGTGATACAGTTTTTTATTGAATTGGCATATTTTTTCTCTCTACGAGTCAGACAAGTGCACTGAATAAGTGTGTTTCGAAATAATAAATTTGAATGTCTACACATAGCTAATTGAAAATTACTACTATACTAGTAGGTAGGATGAATGTATGAATGAAAATGAGACAATCATCAACAATAATTTGCAATAGAGTTCTAAACAGGCTCATTATTTGTATCAGCAAAGTTGCACACGCCTTCATTACTTAAAAGGTTAATCCATTTTTTATGATACAACAATCATGACAGTTTTCCATGATTTGTAATAATGGGTACTATTTTATGCTGACATTCAAAACTTGTCAAAATAATGGATGCAATGGATGTATCTCAAAAAGGCACGTGTGAACAACCTGCTCTCAGCACCAAAAGTGTTCACAAAAGTTTAGTATAAATCTCTACAAAAATGTTGAGAGAAAAAAAAAACTTGTTGTATTAACTTGGATGATATTGATGATGTTGATGGAGACGTGGTAGTAATTAGTGTCAAAAGCGGCATTGTGCGACTCTGTTGAAAAAGCCTTTTTGTTGTGTCTGACGGCATCAGCGGTGTTTTGTAGTAGGCACGATGAACATGATGACTAGCTCATTCCTTTATTCAGGTTTACACACAACATAAACGCAAAACAAGATTAATGACATTTCTCAGGTGGGCACTATTACCACGATGACTGTAATGCAGCCACCGTTTTAAGAAAAGGAAATTACAAAGTTATGTATTTCCTCTCTGGGGTGAAGTGCATCATGCCAAATATCGACACAATAATTAGTTATAACTTTTAATGTACTACTCAATCAAGAATACTTTGAAAGAACCATTGCAACATACTATACGCACCTTGCCTCACTGGTAACAGAAGAAGGCGTATTCCATTATTGCTCATTCTCATTGTCACCGAAGAACGAAGTGACGTTATTTGTAAGTTTGATGTCCTTGTGACAGGTAGTAGCCACTGAAATGCAGACAAAAAAATACAAAAGAGGATAGGTGACATAAATCCAGTTTAGATTATGTAGGCCAATAATAAAGCATGTATACATGCAACTTTTTTTTGTTTCAAATCCTTATCATTTCCCTACCTTTTTTGATTGACAATAAGACAAGACAAATTCTCATCAAAGTCAACGATTTAAAAAAATGCTGTCAATAGAAAGGTATTTCCCTTTTGGTCAATCGACGGACACTGCTATTTTATTATTATGATTATGCAATTTAAATGAGAAATGTAAGTAGGATAAAGTTTATTGAGAACAGCAGAAAACAATTTGAAAAAAATCAAAAGTCAAGACGGTAAATGGTTACAGTTAAAAAAAAACAGAAAAAGTTCATTTCACATGATGACGTGACACATGTTATGTAACAACCAAGTAGTTGAGATGTTATGGCTAAGCATCCGATTTCCTCTATTAAGATGTCGGCATCAGTCACTCTGAGAGAGAAAACTGGGAAAATGAAGCGTGCACTTTTAGCTTCGCCTCCCATCTGCTGACACATAATATTCAGTGCTCTGTACCTTTAATACTTTGTTTGTCTAAAGTGCAAACTTGCAAATCATCTTTTATCATCACTTCATATATTCTCTTGTGCCACGATTCTATATGGATTGAGATGTTCTTTTTTGAAATGATGTATTGACTCAAGGAAAATAGAGAGAAAAAAATATGGACCACCGTGATATAATAATTTTTTTGTTACAATAGAATTTTCTCAAAATTTTTATTTCCTGTTGTACTCTTGCAGTGTGCTCGAACCCAACGGTGCGTTGAGAACTGTGAGTTATATTGCGGATGAGAGAGGTTTTAACCCCGTCGTGAGCTATTCGTATGGCCACCCTCAATCCTCTGTGGCCGTGCACTCTGCCATCGGTCCCGCCGCAATTGTCAAGCAGCCCGGAGTGTATGCTCCCGCGTACGTTTCCGACAGCCGAGTACAAATTGTTGACAAGTCGAACATTTACGCAGCACCTCCTCCAGCCCTCAACCTCCAAACTTTCAGCTTGCCAGGACCATCCGCTCCCGTTATTGTGCCGGCACCATTGAGACAAGTGGCACCAGTTGTGAAAGCATCCGCAGCCATTGCCACAAACTATGTATGATGAGTCACAGTTTTTAGCTTTTTTATACTGAAATTATAATGTTATATACCTTTGTATGTTTTAATTGACCAGGCGCCAGCTTTTGTCCCACCTCCAAATGCATACTTGCCACCACCACCTCAGCCGCAGGTTCTCGCTTTACCCCAACCTCAAGTTGTTGTAAGACAACCTCAGGTAGTTGCCGTTCCACAGCCTCAAGTTTTTGCTGTTCCACAACCCCAAGCTATTGCCGTGCAGCACCAACCAGCAGCCATCGCAGTCACCAAAGTGGTCCAACCTGCCAAGTACCTTACTGTGCCTGCAGTCAAGGTCGTAAAGTCTGCCCCCGCAATCGCTACTGTTGTAAAAGATTCTTACTCTGAAGCTCCAAGAGATACGTACAGGGACCAAAACGCCCCATCTTACCCGGATTCGGTTAAACTCACCGAACCAACTGCTGACTATGGCCCACCTTCTTATGTTCCACCACCTCCATTGGCCGAAGTCACTCCAGCCAAGGTTGTTCAACCAGTCATTCAACAACAACAATATGCTATCCCTGCACCTCCACCTGCCATTGCTGTACAAAAGGTTGTCGCAGTGGCTCCTCCACCACCCCCAGTATATGCCGTTCAAAAGGTCGTTGCAGCTCCACCTCCTCCTGCATATGCCGTTCAAGCAGTGGCCCCACCCCCAACAGTTGCCTTGAATGCTGGTCTTTATGCGGGAGCCATCGGATACCACACCCATACCAACAATCCCGACTCTTACGTTCACGCTTATGGAACTCAAGGATTCCAGGTGACTTCTTCTAGAAAATTTAACAAGGGTTTCTTGCCCGTTCAAAATGTTGTCGCCCAAAAAGTCATTCAACCGGCTCCAGTGTATGGACCACCACCACCACAGCCCTTGAGAGTCGTTCAGCCAGCTCCAGTGTATGGACCTCCACCACCACAACCCTTGAGGGTCGTTGCTCCACGACCAGTGTATGGACCTCCACCCGCAAAAATTGTCCAACAACAAGTTGTCCAGCAGCAAGTTGTCGCCGTTGCACCTCCTCCCGTTGTGCAAAGTTTCGTGTCTGCTCCAGTCGCCCTCCCACCTCCACCTCCAGCCCCTGTGGCGATCGCTGCTCCAGTTCAAGTAGCTCAAGTTGCTGCAGCTCCAATAGCGGCTCCAGTTGCTTTTGCAGGAAAGAAGCAAAATCCTCTTACTTTTGCTTATTCTTATGATCAAGGTGGAGCAAAGGTCACCCACTCTTACTCAGGAAGCGGATGGTAATAAAAAACAAACAAGATGAAAGTTTTTTTCTTCTTCTCTGCTTTGTTTATGACGACTGATATAATAATTAATTAATAACAAAGCAGTTCAACTCATCAAAGAATGATCAATAAGCGTCCATATAAAGGTTATGTAGATGTATAAAATAGATTAATAGTGCAATATCAATAATCATCATAAAAAAACTCTTTAAATGATCACCTCTCCACACAATTATCACAATGAGCTATGCATTCATAATTCATAAAATATTTTGTATTACCTTTTTAGCTAGTTTTACAATTTATAGTGCTAGTGACAGTAAATTAGGTAGGTAGGTAATTAAAGGCGAAAGAGTCAATTCTTCACCTTCTTGTTGTACCACTCTCAGTTTTTACAGCTCTGCGCAATACTGCTACTTTAAAAAAAGATAATTAGGTACTTGATAGGGACTATATACTCTAGTGATAATAATGATACCTATGATCTTACAACCAACCACACAACACTTTTATTGATTTCATCAACTCTTGAACTACAACTCTTCATCACCACTCTTGTTTTTGCTACACTTTTTAGATAATGATTTCATTAGAGATAGGTATATATGCAATTCAATTTGTGTTGTCATTTTTTTATCTACCTTTTTTCGTTCATTCGACCTTCACTTTTCGAATAGTCAATGAGCAGTTTCTAAAAAAGTTTGTTTGGGTGTCGATTGATGTGATTGCATGATTGACCTTTATATCTGCGGCTAATTATTTTGAATGAAATATGAAATATCATCATGTGCGATTAAATTATTTTATATACCTACGCTTTATTTAATGATGTGCAAAGTGAGCTTACCACTTTTGTCAACTGTGTCTTCTCAGGGGAGCATTTCTGACATTTTTTTGACACTGTTGATGACTGCATGTGCTGGAATAATTTTGTGATACGCTAGTTTGTGTGTGTGTATTTTAATATTTAATAATAATATGTAATTTAGCATAATTGAAAGAACATGTACCTGTACCTTTTTTTGAACTATTGACATTTTGTGTATTTTTTAAAAGTAAATCCTTCTTAAATTTAGCCCTATTACAGTTTACCTGTCATCACCTTGTTTGTTGCCCTTCCCTCCTCCCTCACACTCTTTTAGTCTATTTAGTATATTTAGATATTTTTTAATCTATTTAGTGTAAGTACACATCATCATCAACTTGTTATTACTTTAGAAAATAAACGTTGGGTGGTTATCACCACTTTTTCATCGACTCTCATGCTTATAATATGCAGCCAATAATTTATTATTTTTTTACTTGTCACCTCACCTCGAGACAACCCAGTACGGAGGAGATCAGCGGGACCATCATCATCATCAAAACAACTCGTGCTAAACAATCATCATTGCCATAATAATGACGTGGATAGCAAATAAGATTAGTAAACTATAATAATCCCATCTAGTTTCTTTTGCCTCATTGTCTTTCTGCCGATCTGACTCTGCCCTTTATGCAAAAAGGACCACGTGAATTTTCAAATAAGGATGTGCAGCTCAATAATTCAAGCATTCATAGGAATCGGTTAAAGAGAATGAGCTAAAAAAGTGCATCGTCTCTTGACTAGTTCGTGAGGATGATGGCACGTTGAACATATATATTTTTTTGAACATGTGCATTTTAAAAAGAAAAACTAATCAACGCAGTCAGTGGGCCATTGTTATCTTGGTTTGTATATACTCTATCCCATCCCATTGACATATTTGGGTGATCTTTTTATATCTTTTCCCCAGCCATGCATTGATGCATTGCCGCTTATATAAGCATATATTAGCTTCTTTTTTTGACAATATTTATGGATTAATGTCAAAAGACTGCCTTGAACAAACGGTACATGCCTATTGGTTTCGTCGTACTACTACTCATGTAAATAGTTTTGAGTAATTTCACCTGCATACCTGCATGTTCAATGTTACCTTTTGGCGAGCATACCAAAAAAAAAACAATTACATGGTACTCGGTAGATTCGTAAATGGAATTATTAATGATTTACATAATATTATGTTTTCGCATTAACCGCTCATGTTTTTGAGCATGTAAATAAAAATTGAACAACATAAATATTCCTTTGGATGATGGCGATACATGTGATGATGATTATATCAGTGAGCGGTTTTATCGTTCAGAAGGATCATTTCGTTCAGAGCTATAAACATTTCGGCTATGCAAGTTGGTTTGAAGAATGCAAAAGTCTAAAGGCAGAAGTAAAGACGGAAAAAAGAATTCTCCCTCAAGGTTGTCCATTGACAATGACCTGGATTATTAGCGTGGTGGTGCTCTATTGAAAATGAACCATGTGTATGGATGATGATGATGGCGGATTTATATATCAATAATGGGTTTAAAAGTCAAAGTAGACACTTTATGGCTCATGTAAAAAAGGTAATACGACAAAAGGCTGACACGACACGAACACGACCAGAGAGAATAAGATGATTTGTGTATCGTGTATGGGCAATGTGATACTACCTGTTTTGGAAATGATAGGTGATGATAATAATGAGCTGATTTTTACATTCAAATTTAACTACAATACCATTTATTGATAATATGCTATATTTATTCCCTCTGGAGTTAATTACTAAACTGGATCTACTACTACAATAATGGTTGTGTATAACGTGAGGTGTTGATGTTGCTTCGTCATCATAATAAAAAGTAGAGCCGCATTTTGTATTTCCTACAGCAGCAGCAGTTGGCAGACATAAAACGTAAACTAATCTAATATGTTAAAGACAGAAATGACAAGGTCAACGTATTGTTTGGGTGGTTATTTTCATGTAAATTTTGTAAGTGATTTTCCATGAATCAGTCTCCACCACAAAAAGTAATGATGTCATTTGCATCCCTATGTGCACGCATGTCTATCGCCAATGGCTGGGTATGAGGAAAACGATTGAATAATGCACCTACTAAAAAAGCGCCAGGAGAGATGCTACATACCACAAAGTCTTTGATCGTTAAACAATGTACTATATAATGTAGTCCTTTGAACTTTATGACTGGTCATTTGTAAAAATCTTATTGCTTCTTGATGCTCATTTATCAATCCAATTCATTAACTTATTGGTTACCTTATTGGGACAAAATATAAATAAGTCATTGTTTCGGAATTGAATGTCACTGTTTACTCTTTGTAATGTGTGACCTTACAAATAGTTGTAATACTACAGACATATTGGCAATTGGCATTTGCTGATGACCATGGAGGAGGAATATACATGAATCATGGAGCCTAAATTCGTTAGGACTGTAGAGATGCTTAGTTTTTTAGCGATTGGGGCATTATGAGATATTAATATATTGTTTTGTACTGATTTTTGTGTTAGTGGCATTTTTTTTATTGTATGCATTTTTGATGATTATTATTTGTCGATAATTGTTTCGTTATTGAGTCGCAATTAAATAAGTAATATGATATAGGTTAACAAAGGTCTCCTCTCACGTCATCAACGGACAGCAATAACTGTCCACTCTGTGTGATAAATGAATGAGCTGACAAATACTTTGTATTTTTGGTAAAGTATTTTTTTACATGTACTCCCAATAATCCCAATCTGATAACAATGCGCGCGCGCTTTCGGCGTCTTCATATTTTTGTAGGTACCTATTATTAACTATTGACTATTAACAACTTGTTGTAGATGACCACGCGCGCGGTAAGTCTGCTGTCAGAACCATGAAATAAATTAAATTATTTACGATTCTGATGATGAATGGATTAAATATGATTGCGGCATCATAGTGCCATGCTGAAAACGGCACATTTGCCAAGAGATGACAAGCATGGCAGTTTAGAGATAGACGCAGGTCACAAAGATCAATTGCTGCGTTTAGTTTGGAGATTTTATTAAGGCCTGGGGCAAGGCAGCCATCATTCTCATTATTATTATATTCATTTCGAAGGAGGTCCTCTCCTGTCAGCAGCAATAACAACCTGACAAAAAAATACAGTTGCAATTTGTACTTTTGCAAATATTTTCCCATTCGATTTTATGATTATTATGACGCATTTAGCATGATGAAAATATGTACTTTGGTAATTGAATGAATGCTCCGTCAGCCGCTTTTAAATATGAAAATTATGAAAAAGACAATTGGAGCGAATTTGTATAGGAGGAGCAGGAGGTCGTATTAATAACATTATTCACCTTATCAGCCATTCAATCTGCCATTTTCGAAATGCAATTTGTTGCTTCTCAAGTAGAATGACTGATGATAATATATAAAGACCACCGAGATCTATTCTCATTCTTTTTTGTGTGACTACCCTAACATTGCATTTCATACCTTTACAGGGTGGTGGTTGTGAGTTGTGATGTAACTGGTGCATAGACATGATCTTTTATGTAAGAGATGAAAAAAATTATGACATTTTTTTTATTACGCTGCGCTGGTATTTTTTTAGCATATAGTGAATATAAATCATTACAAACTGCACATCTCGATGATTGGATAATCACACACGTTCTCTATTATACAGTATCATTAAAGCAATAACAATTTGTTACGTATAATATTGCTCAAAAAATAATCAATAAGTCAAAGCACTAAAGTTGGACACTGCCGTTTGGTACATTTCGCTTAGGGACTCGGTCCAGCCAAACACTGTGGTTGCCAAAGTGGTGGTCAAGTTTACGCCCGTGGTTCCACTCCAAAAATGGATAAACTCGCCCCGATTCATTGACCTCGCGAATGTGCTATTGTCCCTGGCATCTCTTGGAAAGTGTCGTTCCCTCACAATGATAAACCGGTTGAGCACAGAGCCTAGGACAGTGCCGCCACCATTCATGCTATAAAGTTGGAGGTACCATTGACTGAAAATGGGAACTGACGCGATGTTGCTCTCCATGTTTTCTCTCACATGCCTCTCCCATCGATCCCTGTCTGCTGTCCTTGCGCTACGTTCGTAAAAATCGTATACAAAAATCTCGGCCCAGTAGGGCTCTGCGCCAGGATACCGTATTCCTCTCGCGTTTCTTGAAACAATTTGAGCCAAATTCCTTGCAATCAAATCCGTGTTTGTTGAATTTTCAACGGACCAGTCCGAGGAGCCCACCTCGATGGCGTTGACAAAACCTCTGTTGCTGTCCAAGTAGCTGGAATAGTTGAGATCATCAGAGAGAGGCTGACCACGCAAGACAAGATACAGTCGGCTATCAGTTCCAAAGTTTCCGTATATTGAAATAACATTGTCCCACATGACCCTGGTAAAAGCAATTGGCCACAGGATATTTTGGGGACCAGTGACTCCATGATCGTAGTAAATTACGAGACGATTCTCGTTTGCGGCTCGATAATAGTGGGCTGCTTCCACTTGCCGAAGCCAGTTGGAGCCCAAGGGGATGGGAGTTGTACCGGAAGTTACTGGAGCGACCCCAGAACCACGACGTGTAGTAGAAGTAGTAGCAACTCTGCAGCCTAAATATAAATAAAACACACCAAACTTTAAAAAAAATACATATCTAAAGAGAATTACTAATTAATGATATTTTTATTTAATAATACCAGCATCTTGGGGTAGTGTACAGATCAATACGGTCGGAGAAAAGTGCAAATTATTTGGACACACGGTGGGTCGTACAAATTGCGTTTGCCCAGTGCAGGCATAGTATTTTCTACAGTCCATCGTATGCGCATAGCGCCCTACAGGCCTTCCAGTGCAAATAAATAAATCCAACGGATTTGTTGTGGTCACTGTTGTTCTGACCGTTGTTGTCATCGTCGTTGGTGGTGGGGTCGGCGGCGTCGCTAAAACAGGGGGTCGGGATAAAATGTTTAGCCTGTTTTGCAAATCATTGGGTTTGCTGGTTAGCATAATGCCAATCCAAGTTAGATATGGTGTTAAATTCAAAAACATTTTTATCGCAAGTTTGATTTTAGGCACACTTTAAAAAAGTTAACTTTACACAAGGGTTATAGCATGAGACTAAGAATTATACAATTATAAATTTTCATAGCCTATCGGCCTATCCCACTACCACAAAATTTAATTATGCATGCACCATATTTTTCATACAATGAAAAAAAATTACAAGTGTTTCATGAATAAAATAAAAAATGCCACCACCAGCAATTTTAACATTATACCAGGAAGTACGAATATTTTTTATTCATTTGACTATAAATATTCTATATTCTAATTCTATACATTATTATTAGACTTTTTTGTATTTTTATCTGCGCATGACCTTCTTATCCATAAAGTGTTTTGTTTTACGATTCATTTTTCGGTATAAAAATTTTAGTCTCTTTTTCAAAAAGTGGTGAGTTTGAGGAAACGCAGCCCTGTAAGCTGCCCCAAAGAATGCCTGTTTTCTCAGCAGCATCTATTTAAATATATTATGAATGAATTTTTTTTATACAAAACATAATGAATGTGAATGTTAAACTTTAATTATCATGTAATGTATACTCACATGGAATTCATGTCCTTGGAATCCTCTGAGCCATCCAGGGACGCCATAAGCAAATTTCACAGGATTAATGGTGTCATCATCCCCCAAGATGTCAATGTAGTCATTTTGACCGAATAAGGCTCGCTTCTCTGACCAGGAATTTACGGGGACATAGGGAGGTACTGGAAGCTTCTTTGAGGTTGGAACACGGGGTAGCAGTCCTTCAAAATGTAGCTACAAAAAAAAATTAAAATAAATGACGGGTTATTAAATACCTGATTATGTACCTAGTCAAAAGGATTAAGGAATCGGGATTCACAGTAATGAAGTATGTATACTAATCAGCATCATGTCTTAATGTAACTGAACTGAGACTTGGGGCCCTTCTCAGTTCCGTTACATTCAGACATGATGTCGGAAATGAAGAATACTTGACTGTTATCCTGGAGCACTGTGAATCCCGATTTCTTAATCCAACCGTAAATGGTCTTACAATTAGCTGTATACTATTCCTGTGTATTTTACCTTATCTTTGTATCCCCAACGGCGCTTGATAAGGGGATCCTTGTCCGCAAAATAGCGGTACCGCACCGGGTTGACAAAAGTAGCGGACAGTGCGCCGGTCGAGACTTTAAAGGCGTTCAACAGTGTACTGCCACAGGACGAGGCAACTGATGAAAGGGCCAACATTGTTCACCACTTTGATTAAACTAAATTTAATTAATTAAATGTAGATAAACATTGTATAAAGCAACACATGTGAGTGCTTCTCTGATCTCTAGAATAAAAAAGTACACAAACAAGCAAGTGTATTGGGGACCGCTGCAAAGGATGATCCAAAGTGCGACTCTGGCATGCATGCATTTTGATGCAGTTGACTGCATGCACATGTTAAGCTTTGTTCACAAAAGCTGTCATGAAAACACAACGACAAGTTATCATTGATAACCCATTTTAGCATTAAAAATTACAGTAGTACTTGAAGGGGTTGGTCATTGACAACTATTGCGTCTTTTTACATTCTGTGGCTTAATTACTGTAATTCCTTCCTGTGTCGTTCAAAATTTTAAAACTGTTTACGATTTTTTGTATTATTATTAGTACTTATCCGTACAAATCCACAAGTTGATAACAACAAATGTCTGATTACATACCGTCGTCGTCACCTCTGAGTAGTTCCAGTTCCGTTGTCCTCCGGGAGGTTTCCGAACTGGGACGACCAAAGCTTGGTCTCCGGTTAGGAACGCCGCTTATTCTTCCGCAGGGCTATGGATGCGTTGTTATGACTGGAATAGCAAGTGTGATCCTCTTGTGGTGGAAGTCAATGAAGGTGTCTTCCGCGAGAAGGGACTTGCAGGTGCCCAATCCACTAACCTATTCTGACAAATGTATGGCGTTTAATTGTGTATACAGGTACAAACATATGAACAAACTGCTGAAACTCTTTAAATTATGTTCCTTATTTCCTCCACTACATTTGTTTTTCTGTATGAATTTGAGCTTATTTTCTTTCTCCTTATTAGAGCACTCCAGAGCACTGTTGAAATATATCCACAATTTCTCTTTTTAATTCTAACTGGAGGTTTGGAAATGCCGTATTTTTGCTCACTGGGTGGAGTCATATGGATTCTAGGTCGTTATATTTATGCCAAGGGATACTACAGCGGCGACCCTAGAAAGAGGTTCCAGTTTTCAGCAGCAGTAAAAGATATTACAGAAAATATAATAATAATGAACATGATTAACGGTGGTCTTTGTTTTAATTTTTGACTAGGGCAAATGGCTCGTTTTTCTTGATTGGACACATTATGCTTATAATCGGTGCTCTGAGATTTGGTGTAAAGAGAATGTTCTTGTGATGAACAATTAAGAAAAATTGTTGAATGTATTAGAAAAGATTGACATTTTTTTATTTCATTTGGCAATCCAATAAATAGTTGACATTGCTATTCTTTAAAAATCGTTAAGACTTTTTTATTTTAATTACTTGGTTTCTTCCTCTTCTTCTGTAAGTTCCAAGCGCGTTTGAAACTTTTCCACCGCATTTAGAAAGGAGGAATTTGCAAACTCTGGCCAGGATACAAACTGAAGGTACAAGTCTAAAATCTCGTCAGGTTTCAATGTTCCAAACTGTGAAAAAATTGTGAATCCTTGTTTGATTAATTTAACCCCGCATCCTGGAACCCACCGTTCCAATTCCGGAATTATTCTATTGGTCCTCGCATACAAATGCTGGCGCACAAAGTACCAATACGCAAACAAATTATCCTTGCCAATTTTTGCCTGCACTTCATAATTAATGTCGATTCGCATTAGTCTTAAAATTGTCGCATCTTTGACGTTGAGCTTCCTTTTGCTCGGTCCTTTACGAACCTCCAGATCTTCAGTCTCCCACGGTATGAATCCCTTTCGAGAAACTGTTCCCAGGTCTTTAACGGTGAAAAGAGTTTGGAAAAAGACAGAGGTGGGTCGGTATGCCACTAATCCCGTTTGAGGCTCCGCCGTGCAAATGTGCGCAGCCTTTGCTCCAAGTGCGGTAAATAATGTAACTCCAGACCAGGGCAAATCGTCTTCAAAAAAGACTCGCTTTGTGACGTAGCATCTAATTAGAAAATTAATGGTGCTGACATGTGGTATGGCTCCAATTATATAAAGCGGTCTTTTCGCATCACCTTTGACCTCTTCTCCAGTCGTCACTGACGTTAAAATTGAGTTTATGCGTTCACCTCCGTCGTGCTTATCGAGATGATGATGACGCGGAAGGTCGTCCATGCTGCAGTCAATGACGGACACGTTAAAACGACTAGCTAGACTTTCTGCCAACGCTGTACAGTCCTCAAGGCACGTGACCCGTTTGAATCCAATTTCCTTCATCAGCTCCCAAGTAAGCAGTCCGAGGCCTGCGTGGACTTCGAGAACGGGACAGTCCTTATCCGGATTTTCTGATGCGATAGCATTACTAAAGTCCTTGGCGTCACTTTCGTCAATAAGATACGCTGATGTGGGTACAATGGTTGTAGATTTAACATGTTGTTTGGGTAATAGGGAAGTCAGGGTTTTCACTCTAGTTCCACTATGCTTATCTATATAGGCCCGTATTAATTGAGACACTGCAGACTGTGGTGATGATGATGATTTTGACTTGACATTTTTTGTCGTTTCCTTTCCAATTGTGGTCGGTTTCTTGGGCGCCCTTTTCTTCTTTACAACAGGAGGGCCCTTTCCATCCTGTGACCGTTGGGAAGCTGCAGTGGAGGCATTTCTTGTACAGAATGATCTCCATTTCAATAGAGATGATATCTGGTGATGGTGGTGGTTATCCACATAGGCCCTGAGAAGATAACCCACGTGAGACCAAGACAGTATAGACTTTTGAATCATCGTCACTACGCAGGAAATTGGTAGCAAATCTGTAAAAAAGAAGTAAACCTAGTAATTAGTATGTCAACTAGTATATACTTTAGGTACATATTTTAGTGACTGACCTGAGATTGGCGACCCTTTACAGTTCAGTTATCATTTCCCAAATAACTTTTTAGTTAAAAATTGCCACGATATTTGTTGTTTTTCTGTTGTAAAACCGAGATAGCGGGCTGTACTCTGTACTGGAGAAAACATGTGCATGTGTATCAACAAAACCATCTGATATTCCGGCGGCAGACAGCTCCAGACCTGTGATACAAGCGGATGAAGTGAAAAGACCAACTTTTGGTAATTATTTTTAATAATTACAAATTATTTATATTTAATTGTGTATGTGTTTGTATTAATTGACGTATTTTTAAAATAATTTGTAGTCGTAAACTATCTCCTGCTAAAATGAGTGAAACGGTCGCGGTGCAGGATGAAGAATTGGGGAAGCAGTTGTCATCACTGGAGCTTCAGAACAGAATTAAACTGCACGAGTTCAAGGCGCAAGTTATGGACACGACCTTTTTCTTCCAAGTGACCAACCTCGGTAAAAGCACGTACATTTGGATAGGGAGCGGCGAGGGAAGGATGAATGACCTGGCCATGGCTGCAGTTACCCCGTACGATAAGAAGGGGATGCCGACCACCACCAAAATCCTGGGAAGTACTGGTGACAATCTGAGTGAAAGCTTTGCTGCCAAATTAACCAAGAAACTGAAAAAGCCAGTGTACGTTTCCTTTAACGTCGACCTGGGGGCAATGTACAGCACGGTTCTTAGGGATATTGAAGAAAGATTGTATGAAGAAATTGCGATATGTCCTGATAAGTTCTAGAGATCTAATTCAACTTAACTTTGTGATTTTGATAACTCGTTTAAAAACACTATTAAATAGATCAGTATTTTTTCCACTAAAAGCTATTTAACCGTTTTATGTAGCTACGTCTTGATTTATTAATCGCTTGGTATTATCAGAAAATGATACATGCAGGTTCATAATATGCATTCATGATGATGTGAACAGTTGTCTCAATTAAAGAAAGCCATTAGTCATTTATTTTATTGCGTGTGAAAAATGAAATTGGTATGTATTTCGATACCGTGTTTTTTATTTGTGATTGGTTATCATTGCGTAATGCTTTGTTCTGAACAAATCACTCTTAAGTTCATGTAAAAAAGTATATAGCGAGTGATAAAAAATAATAATTATCTAGTGTATATAAGATTTATCAGTCATCATCAAGGAGAAATGTTGCATTCTGCTTGTTAGTATTAATAGGGAAAGACTTGAGGGATTTGTTAGTTAAGACAAAAGTCTTGGAGGCTACTCGATCCAAGTATTTTGAAGATGCCAAGAATGTAGAAAAGAGAAAGAAAGGGCAAGATTGAAAACAATTAATTAATGGAGATTGAAAAGCGAGAACACAAAAAAAGTAGTTGAAGAAGAGATCTGCAGCAAAGAAGTATAATAGCTTTTAGAACAATCCACCTTTTGGCGCAGTTAGGTTATATACAATTGACATAAAATGCAGCTGTAACGGCCATTCCACCCAAATAGAAAAAGATCCATCTAATCCAACCAAACCATCATACAGAAAGCGTATATATTATTTAGAAGGGAGGCACAGAACAAGAAATTAGGTACTATTTGGCATTTAGAGTTAAAGGGAGGGAGGGTTTAACTAATTGTTATATACTAACAATTATCTTTGGTATGCTTGTTGTATGCGTCGTGGTGATTCCCGGGTGAGTAAAGTAAACCATTAATATTGTTGAGCACGGTTTATGGTGAGCTATCACGGATATTTTTAACCGTAGTATCCTCCAAGATATCCCTTTCCGATGATTGCTGGGTGTCCGGCGACTCCCTATTGTAAAAATAATTTTTTTTTTGAATTATCCCGTTACATTAGATGATAAATTAGCAAATAATAGTACTGACCTTATTGATAACTTGTGCTTGAAATCCGAGCTTAGGGTCAACTACATAATTAACGGTGCGGAGAACGCCATCAGGCTGCAGAACGCTGTAGAATCCCTTGGTCAAATCGCCATCACTGTTTATAAATTGTAAGAAAATCGAAATTGAACCTCTCTCCTTATAATCAACAGATATTGAATCATGTTTTTTATTCTCTCACCGAGTTTCTCCAGCGCTCTTCTGATCACCAGTGACCTTATCAGCGACTCCATAGTTGTAGGTATACTTTGGATAAGCCTATAATATATGTTTGCACAAAAGAATAACATTTTATGGATGAATGCAGAAGAGCTAAAAGGATCGTCGTTTTGCTTTAAGAACCTACATAAAAGTCCAGGCCGTGGCCATATCCACCAAAATGTCCACCGTGTCCACCATATCCTCCAATTGGGTATGGGACTGCAGAAACTGCCACAACGGCGACAGCCAGGGCGAAAAATACCTTTTTTCCAAACATTAACACAAAAAGAACAATTAATCACAACAACGGTACAAAGTTAAGGTGGCACAAAGTTTGTTTTTTTTGCACAAAAGACTCTTTTGGCGACTTTCCTAATTAACGTATTTGAAACACTTACGGTTGCGGATTGCATGATTGCTTTGTCAAGTCTGATGGCAAGAGGAACTTTTTGAGTGGGTTGCTTTGTCACACTGAAAGATTCAACTGAATGGCTAAATCAGAGCTGATCATCGTATTTATACCATGATCAAGAAATGATCGGTTTAATTATCACTCTTAAAGCAAAATGGTCAAATGTACTACAAACATAGAAACATTATCATATATATTCGTGTCTACACATAAATATTTACTACGACAAGCCATCCTTTGTCATATTTTTTTTTCGTTTTTTTAAAACAATCATGCATGTTCTTTGTAGCTCCTGTCAATAAAATGCAGAGGGGTTTAGATTACAGGTGTGGTGGTGGGGAGGGATGATCGTAAAATATATTCTTTTTGTCTTATATAATAATAATCTTAATCATAACAATGAGCAACAATGTAAGTATTCATATAAGTAAACTCTATGATTTCCCATGCTACAAAACTATAATAATCCTCCACCGTTTACTGCCGTTAAAAAGGGACGGGATAAAATGTTGGTTACGTGTGAGTACAACAGCCAGACAGGGCTTTAATAAAAGGCACCCTTCACTTACATTTTTGTCCCATCGTAAGAGTAAGCGTGTTGTGTGATATGATATAATAATAATATATTAATGTGGTTTGTGATATTTAGTAGAGTACTTATACAGGGGGAATAGGTACTTGTACTAAAGTTTTACAAGAGCCAGGAGGAGACGAGGATGGAAATAATTCACACGCTTTTGTTTTATCATTTTCTTCAACTCTCAAACATTTCTCATCTCTCATGATATATGTATCAGCAAAGCAGAAACGACGCGACATTAAAAGCAAAAGTGCTAAAAAAAACTATTGCATTTTGTTGTTTATTGACGTTCGTCGACGCGTTGTTCCCTTTGACAATGCAGTTCGCATTGTTGACGCTCATCGTTTTTAAAAAGAAAAGGTGCATTAAATACATAATGCATAATTGTGACCACGTAATAGTTTAAAAAAATGTGATTTAAAGGGACTTTGTCTTTTGTATGTAATGTTGGGTTTTGAGCGAGTGTGCTACTGCTGCTGAGCAAAAATGAATATTTTTCCCGTTACCATATTTTTCTGTAAAGTATAAATTATCATTTTCTTACGTGCACATTGTTATTATTATTTACTATTGCCACGTTCATTAAAAGTATTGCATTTACGTACCTACATTATATTACGTGTCATTTAAAAATATAAAAACAATAATTAGTAAATTAGGAGAATGGATTGGTGCACAATGCCCCAGGTCACAACGCAAACAGTCTGTCTGTGGTTGTGTGCGTGACAAAGACAACCATTTTTTGGGCAACAAATGCTCATAAAACTTTTTGAACATTTGATAAACGCAAATACAGGTATTATACACATTCATTATGTCAAAGCTGAAAATTATGAGAACTATCATAATTGTTGTGATAATCAATTTCAGCAACTGTTAACACAATGCACTCCAAAGAGTAAATAATATGTATTAAAATTACATTTTGTGCAATACACACAAATTACTGATATGTATAGGGTCGACTTTCACTAATTATTGATGGAATTTTCACGTTAGTTTAATGTTGGGGCAGTCCTTTCGCCAAAAGGTGCAACTAATTTGTTGAATGTTATTATCTTAAATGATTGAACATTAATTTGATACAGAAAAGATTGCAAATACACATAAACATGAAATTGATTCCTGTAAAAACACTTACGTTATTTAAATATGACTTCCCTATATTTCATTCATGAAAAACGTCATAATAATTTGCAATATTTAAAGATTATCAGCATTTTAATTTCTGAGCATGCAGGCTCAGAGTAATGGTTGTTGCCGTAGTAATATATTTAGAACACTACTTAGGCATTGGTGCTGCTGATTAAGTACACTGTGCTTCCTAACAATAATTGAGTGAAGCTATCATTTTAACATCTTTATCACAATTGTAATTGTCAGTTATGTTTCATAACGTTACAGAATTTCCTAATAATGTCTCTTAGAGTCCAGTAGTAGAAACAAAACACTACCTACAAAAGTGCTATACAGATTATAGTCTGTATATATTATAGTCTATACCTACACTCATAAGTCAAGATATTCATATACTAATTATCTATATCTATGCACGTATGGGAATCTGCTCATCCAATGTCTGCCGTTTTGAAATACTGGCGTCGGGGGCTCTGCAAATTCAATGCAAGACAGAGTGTCTGTCTGTTTGCGTTTTTGTGCAGCAAGGCTTAAGAATGTCTTCCGTTGTTGCAATTAATGTAGCAATATATATGACACATTGTTTTATTATTTTAAGCACGTGTAATGTATTAGTATAAAACGATTTAAATGAGTTTATTTGTACAATTGATCATGCACTTAAACTATATTTCAATCAAGCATTGAAATTATAGCAGTGTTATAAATACAACAGGAAACTATATCTTTTGAGAAAAATAGTATTAAAAAAGGCCTGGCAAACGACTAGCAAGAAAATTGATATCCATCTTCTTATTACCAGAAATCGACTTAACTGCTGACTATTAAATTATAATAAAATTCTTCCTGTTTCCCGTAAATTTTCTAATTTTGTTATCAGTTACTAATTATGAATTATGCATCAAAATATCGATACTTTTACAACCACCCGCAGCTACATTTGCGCTCGTAACTTATTACTACCAAATGAAAGTAAGCGCATCGGCGTAGACGGAACAACAGTTTTGGGTCGAAGGAAAAAAGGAATGGGTACATCATGATATCCACTGAAACTGAAACGAAAGTGACAGGAATTGGTGCTCATCATTTTGGTGTCAAATGTTAAAACTTTGTCAAGGAATAAGATTTGCATTGAAATTTTGAAAGTCAAAGGAACAAAAATGCGTTTATTATGATGAAAAATCTAAAGAAAGATGTGCAAGCAGTTTACTCACACACTCTAAAACTTTTTCACTTTTAATTTGTACCTCAAGCTTGCCTTGATATTTGAATCTTTTGGTATTTACATAACAGTAGCCAATGTAACCCAAGTAGATAATCGTTGCAAAAAATGCTGTTGTTATTGTTATGCTGTTACCTGTTACCGCATCTCCACACACACACACTCATTACCGTATTTTTAGAGCAGAACGGACACAAGCAATAAAACATGTAATGCATACTAAATAACACAGTAGCAATAGAGCAAAAACCTGTGAGGGTGATAATGATAAGATATAATGATGATGACATTATGACACAGGTTAATGACGAGTGTTGGTCAGTGCTGGCTGCACTTTTTTTTGCTTGGTGCGCATATTGCATTATTGTGCTACTGTTCATCATCGTCACATTCTCGCCAACTATAATAGGTTCGTCTCGTCGGTCATCATAGCCATTTGAGAGTGTTTTTTGTCAACCACAATGTTTTTTAGATTTTTTTCTGCACATTGAATAATTTTTATGAAACAAAGAATTCTGAAGCAAGTTCAGTCGGTATAAGCACAATTATGCAGCAATTCACACAGTGTGCGGTAAAAATAATTAAAAACGGTTTCTTGCTGCCAATTTCAATTGCCCTCGATTTGAGATACAGTTTATAGGTACCTACCTACTTGGATTTGTGGGAAAATATATAACGAAATACATACAACAGACTATATGGCTTATGTTTGATGATAATTGCAAACCCATCCGTAATCCGCATTTTTCAATAAAAAGTTTTACCTAAAAAAATATTAAAAATATATTGAAGCAATAGAGCAACTCTTTTTATCATCGTGTGGATTAGACCAATCATCACTACAAGGTCTTCAAGGACGTTTCACATTAGCTCATTTTACAAAACAAGTCATCAAGATTAGTGTGCCTACCAAATTCTAATCTCTAGTTGTAAAATGTGACTAGTTGCAAGTCTCAATAATCCTCGACTCGATAAGGTTCACGCAAAGCATTTTAAATGCATGTGGTATTATACAATAATCGATTTTGATTTAGTTTCGTTACAGAAATGTTCTTGTACTAAAAAGATATAATTCCCTCCACACACGTTGTTGTTGTGAGAATGAAAAGCCAATTAAGCTGCACTAAATAATTTATCAAATTTTCAATCGCTCTCCACCACTACAATATGTAGCAAGTTTGTTGATAGAAAAATCATTTTACAAAGCTGATTCTTCAATGGTGCACTCTATACAGCATGGTCTGTTGTAAGATTTCAATTTAGGCCATTTGAAACACCATTTAATACTATTTATCAGAGAGAAGCTGTTACAAAATCGGGAGGTCAAAAAGTCATTGATATTGACCATTCTGTAAGAAAGTAAAGCGTTAATAAATATTAGTAATTTAGCTTCTTTTAGAAGAATGAGCTTAATATTCTCACGTGCATGTGAACAAGACAAAATTGTTGGAAACTGTCAACAAATCTAAATTATGATCGTACTTGTCTAGTACTTTCAAATAGTTCATGTGCTATAATGATATAGTTATTGAGGCACGTCCTCTCATCATCGCCTGCTATAAAAGTGTGTAATGTATGATTTTCAATTTTTCAGTTCTGCTAAAGCCATTATGGGCAAAATTGCTATGAAATTCATCGAAACATCTCCCAAAAGTCATTAGCGATTAATCTTTGCGAGTCGTGTCTAAAGTCTAGAACAAATATCACACGCTGATGAATGATGATGACCATCCCAAGAAAATATCGCGTGAACTGTAAAATTGTTATCTTAATGAGCCATTGGTGTTCATTGTATTTTAATAAGACAGTGTTTTAGTTATCATAACACTATTAAATAACCCTTGTACTATAATGCGTGTGATTGGAATAAAAAAAATGAATTTTCATAGAAAAATAAACCTCTTTATTTTACGTTTAGAAGAGAGTGTATAGAGAAGAGGAGAGATTTTCAGTCATAGCAGAGTATAGACTATCAAGAAGAAGATGACAGTTGAAAGAAGAAAATAGAAAAAAGGTACATAAATGCATATAGATTGGCAGTATAGAGAAGAAGAAATAGAAAAGAACAAAAGATGAAGAAAAAAACAGCGAGAAAAGAAACAGGAAGGAGCAGAAAATGCGAAAAGGAAAACAAGAAATTAAAGATACAAAAATGAAGGTATGTACAAACAATGTAAAATAGATCACAGTAGAAAAATAACGTGACTTGCAACACAGAATTCTTTCCTTAAGAATAAAAGTGGACAGACTTCAGGTGGCAAATGGCAATAAAAAGATGGCTGGCTACCGGAACTACGTCATCGTTTGCGGAGATGAGGAACCGGCACCGAACGTGGTGGTAAGAGTAGTTATGTGGAAAGGTGACTTTGCGGTGGAAGAAGCAGAAGAAAGTGGTGCACAGGAGAGTAATGCGGGATTAAAGTGTCTGCTTGAATGGTGATGCTGCATGATGGGAGGTTATGACGGTTTTATGGTAACGGTTAGTTATTTAACCGATGATTCCATGACCCAATCCATGACCGTAGATGGCGGGGTGTCCAGCTACTCCCTTGTTGATAACTTGGGCTTGGAATCCTCCCTAATAATTATTAAAAAGAGTGGGCGTTAAATACAGTTAAAAAACATTTGAATGATTAAAAAAGTTGAAATTTAAAAAAACCGACACGTACATGTGGGGTGGAGATGTAATTTACTGTGCGAAGCACGCCATCTGCGATTTCAAAAAGGTCATGACACTTTAAACAATGATTTCAGGTCAAGGGTCATCTTTGGTTAAGTAGAATTAAAGTTGCGCATAACTTACCTGGTTGAACAAGAGAGTAGCTGCCCTTGGTAACGGCACCGTCACGGACTTCGAAAGCAGATTTCTGGTCTCCGGTGACCTTATCGGCAACTCCGTAAGAGTACTTGTAGGCGGGGTAGGCATAGATGTCATGGGCGATTCCGTAGCCAATGCCTGGGTGGGCAGAGACGGAGGCAACGACGGCGACAAGGGCGAAAACGATCTAACAGAAAATAAATATTTTTTATAAAACAATCTTTTAAACTGGCGTCTACAAACGAAACTCTACAACTATAGATGATGATGGATTCTGTTATAACTTACAGCGGCACGCATCTTGATTATTTTTTTTCCTTTTCGGAAATTATTCAACTGATTAATTTTTTGGATTAAGCTCGGCTAAACTGAAAACTTGAACTGATGAAAAGACCAGAGATTTTCTGTGTATTTATATGAAAGCCAAAAAGGGCCCTTGTTGACGATGATGATTTTGTGTAAAATATATAGTGTATTATATATTCCTTGTTTATTGACCAAAGTTTAGGCATGGCTTCCTATTTACTTATTTATTTGTTAACATGATCATGTCATGTAATCATAATTAGTATATTAGTACAATATTATTCTCACCCATATTGTAACGAAAAACAAAATGCTAAAAATATCATTTTGGACATCTCGCCAGTTTAGAAGAGCACTTATACTTTTTATTTCATCAGCAATACACAAATTTGCTGATTAAGACCATCTTTTGCAAAGTTGTGACAACTCAGTCATAACATTATCATCATGATGCATTATTATAATATTTGGTCATCCTCCCCCTCCCATTCTTGTTACGTTTTGATAATGATTCAATTTTGGTCATGGTTTTTGGTTGTTACTGCAACAAGATTGCTTTGCGCCTCAGCAGCACAACAGCACGCATCAGACGCATGTCTGTACTCTTTATGCATATAATTATGAATGAATGCATGCATGGTGAATTGAGGAGATAAAAAAATAATGCAAAAGTCGAGTTAAAGGGTACTTTTTTATTGTTTTTATCGATTTGGTAGGTTTTGGTGCAAGGCAATGCTAGGAAAGTCTTGAATGGTGCTGCTGATATTATATTCTTTGCTATTTCTTCAGTATTTTTTATTATTTCTCAACAACGCATATATACAGCGATAATAATAATAACAATATAATAGCGCGTAATTGTACATTGTTTTTTTTCTGAATTTTTTTTAATTGTTTACATAATATCGTAATTTCAAGATGCTTTTGCATCACATTTTATATTATTTCCACCAATGATTTGTTGAGTGTTGTAGTAGGTCTTGCTGGTTGCTTGTTGTTAAAAAGTGCACAATTAGCAGCGCAGCGTACCTGATTTTAAGTGTGAGATAGTATTCACATTTCCACAGTATAAATTAAAAAGTACGCATTGTTATTAGGATTTTGTATGTTGCCGTAATGTACTATTGTAGCGTAAAAATACATGGGTGAATTACAATCGGCCGGGTTGTTACACATTATATATCAATCCGGAATTGGATAAATGATTGTTTGATAAATGAATGGTTTAAACAAGGGACAATTATGGTCTGTGATCGTCCATCCATCCTAATTAGCTGATGAATTATGTAATAATGTGCATATCGTACCTGCACATTTACACACTGCAATTTGGTTAAAAAACAACGTTAGTTGCATCATTCAATTCGATATAAGTACAAATCATTGCATCAAATTACATTGTGAATGATTATGATATATAGTTATTTTAATTGGGATAAGAAGCTATGTATAGACTGATATTGGAAATGCCATTTCCATGAGACGGACTTGACCCTTTGACAAGTATTTAGGTTATTGGAAGCTGTCAGACGAAACGGAGATAATTAATTAAATCAGATGCCAAATTGAGTTAAATTATACACAAGCAAAGTACATGCCACTGATTCTAGTATACCTCACACTTATAACATAGAATTTATTTGCATTTTCAGTTATTGGGAAGATGACCATGTCAAGGAAGGAAGCGTTCGAGCTGAACATGCTATCAATTATTTCATCTCACAGTCATAAGGTCTGTATTAGTGTGTCCAATATTTTTTATCACAATGCAAAGTTGTGGGCACAAACTGACTATTTTATTAATTCATAAAACTCGCAAACTAAATAAATATGCATATTCGCTCTTATTTTATTACTTTAAGTAATTCTCTCTAAACCGTAATAAAAATCACGGTTTCTATTTGAAATGCAAACACACCTTCAGCTTATCATCAGTCGCAAAAGTACGTGCCGGTAAATATGTAATAATAATAAAGATTTATTATTATTATTGTCATTCATTTTTCTTCCTTCCTATTTTCTTCCGGATTTTGTGCAAGCTATAATTAAAACAAACGAGCATAATGAGACCGGTGATGACTAGCGGAGGCTCATATTTTACTATATTTGCTAAACAACAAAGTATTGTCTGTGGTGTGTTGTTTAGCTTCTTTAAAAAGCGTACCGCACAGCGTAAATATATGCAACATGACATGGGTAAGTCAATTGAAATACAGAGGATGCCGTTTTGTTCACTACTTTCGCAGAGCAGCTATTAAATTGGGAGAGAAGCATATGCGTTTAATTGATCAACGACCGGAGATGACATTAAAGTTAATGAAGTGTTATTTCCACCTTATCTCGTCCCGTTATAAGTTATAAGGCAGTATGAGGGGAAGTATTCAAAATATGAATAAAGTTTGATACCAAGGAATGCATATCAAATGATATATTGTTTAACAGGAAGGATGCGAGCAAACATGGGTGATTACAATAATATGTCGCTATATACGTTAGATTTTGCAAGATTTCTGCTAGCTAAACACTAAACAGGCAATTAAAATATGGTTTCAATCCATGTATTATTTATAGTTCAAAATAGTACCCCGTTCATTGTTCGTTTACATGATTGGTTCTAGCCTAGAACTGTTCTCTAGGATTAGGTTTGGATTGGCATGCATGCAATGTGTGTATCGAATGAAAATGTTAAACTGTTTTGATGATGGAATATGAAGCTAATTTAGATTATCCAAGTTCTATGGTTAATTGGAAAATATACTTTTATTTAAAAATAAATAAATCTGCAAACATTTTAAACAAATTACACTTTGGAGAAGTGATGGTAGACGAGACGGTTGGTAATTTTATGGTATTGTGTACAAAGATGTCAGTCTTGTTGTTGCGGGTAGATATTTATCGGACTACAATGTACTTGCTAATGGCTATAGATTATTAAAAGATGGTGCATAGAAATATTGTGACAACAGACTAGAAAACACGCAAAGAAGCTTAAAGCTGATAGGAAAGAGAGAGAGAAAGGACAGAAATTGAAATGGTAGACTAGAAGAGGAAAGATGTGTGAATGTTAGACCGTCATCCTTGTAAAAATTGTAACCGTGGTCGCTTCTTAGCCAATGATTCCAGCGCCTCCATAACCAATACCAGCGCCAAGACCAAGACCGGCGACTGGAACTCCGAGGCCACCAACAACGCTGCGGGCACCTCCAAGACCTCCGAGGCCCTGCAGTACAATAATCATTTTTTAATGAACGGAAACTTTACCGTTGCATTACCTTTTGGCGGTAATTTTTCTTACTCCAATTCCAGCTCCGAGTCCTAAAGCAAGTCCTGGAGCAGCAATGCCTCCGATTCCTCTTCCGTGACCAACGATAGCGGGGTGAGCAGCAACACCGTTATTCAAAACTATTTTCCGATTTAAATAAAAATTAATCAATTGGTAAGGAATTTTTTAAAAATCAGATTTCAAATATATCTTTCCACCTTACCTTGAGCCTGAAATCCGCCATGCGGGGTGACAATGTATCGGACAGTCCTTACTACGCCATCAGGCTGAACAAGGGAGTATGATCCTTTTTTCGAACAACAAGACCATTGTTTAAACGCCAAAATTTACATAATTAAAAAAGTACCAATGTTTTTTATCACACCTCTCGTAACGCCCCCATCGCGAACCTCTTGTGCGTTCTTTTGGTCTCCGGTAACTTTATCGGCAACTCCGTAGGAGTACTTGTATGCTGGATAGGCCTAAGTTTAACGAAAAGGTTTCAAAATTTGAACTTTGTACCTAACTTTCAATGTTTAAACAACAAATCTTACATGATAATCGGCAGCAATTCCGCCAGCGGAGGCAGTAGCGACCACAGCGGCCAAGGCAAAGAAAATCTGTCAACGTTAATGCATGTTATCATTAACCATTGTACCGGTTTTTATTACATTGTAGAGTAATTTGCATTACTATTCGGAATTTGTTGGACTTACGGTGGCAGAATGCATGATGATTTGTATTTACCGGTTGGAAACCTAAATATTTTAGATGTGGTCTCAAGTAAGATGATGAATGATGACTGAATGATATAGTACCAAGTGAACATCATTTTTATACTACAATAATTACCTATTTAAATGATTTAATGGAATAGCTATTTGGTAGTAATGCAAGAAAGTCATAATTGTCTTGATTTGTCACCCAAATTAATTGCAAGTGCTCAATTGCCACTATGAGTGCGCACACGTTAACACAGATACGTTGGGGGAGCTTTGGATATCGCGTATGTTTTTTGCGCATGCCGTTGTTGGAGCAATTTTTTTGGCAACGGCTTTATTTAGGCTTTTTGATACAAAACTAACATATATTCAATACAGCATGGGCGATTGATTTATATTAATACATCCTTTTCAATATACGCATAGAACAATAAATTGGATTCACCATTCATTGTTGCCACATAATACTGAGATGATGCCATTTCGCTTTACGAATCGCTTCATCTAACATTTTGATACTAATAAAGCAAAGTCAATAACCATAACTTTATTAGCATATGAAACTTGATTCTAACTAATTATACGCCTCACTTGGGACGGCCATACCGTATGGCCCATGCGCTATTTACATGTACGTGAGACATTGCTATCAATCGCGTTACTTTCATTCAGCAGTGTTATGGTTGAAAGCTCATGATGGCTAAGTAGTTTGCAAAATATCTGTAATTCATAACGTGGCAAATTTGTATAAAAAATTTTCGGTTTCCAGATGTACATTATTAAGTGATGTCGTATAGTTCGTTAGTTTGTAAAGATTCCCTTCCCCGACACACCAAGACCAATACATATTTCTTCGTACGTGGAAATTCTTAACCGACGCGGCGACGCCGTCTCCGGGATTAAGCGCCTCCCAGCAGGGACATTTTAGGTCAGCAGGGACATTTGAAAAACAATTTGGCTCACGAGCAGGGTCATTTTGGAAATTTTCTGTCAACATGTAGAGCAGGGACATTTTGGAATTGTCGTTAAGCATAATATAGAGCAGGGATATTTTTGGAGAGCAGGGGCATTTCGATTACGAACACGGATATTTCGGACAGGAGCAGGGACATTACGAAGCAAGAAGGGATATTTTTCGCCAGCAGGGACATTTTGCAATTTCGTTAAGCATGTACAGAAGGGACGTTTAGGTCCAACAGGGACATTGCACTCGTTTACCTCGCAAGATGTTGATGCGGGTTTTGGACTTGCTTTCCAGCACAGTAAGATGTTTTAAAATATGAAACAAAAAGAATGAATTCGTAACATATTTTCCGGAAATATGTTGAAGTATCATCACATGATGTTTTAACGACAAATTATTTTATTCAGCTATTTATTAACTACCGAAAGCGTGTAGACGCTATAGGAGGTAGCTAATGAGATTGCCTTTCTGTCCGTCTGTCTGTCTGTCTGTAAACACATCTTCGAAACAACTTGACCGATTGACACCAAATTTGGTATATTGGTAACATCGGCCAATGGGACGACACCGCCTGACTTTCAATCGGCCAACGGTAACCGTTACGATTTCAACAAAATAAACGGCAGTATGTCATGTGACACTTCATTCGACTTGTCTATGAGCAAAATACATACATATGAAGCCATTTCGAAATTAACGGTTGCCGTTTAACGGTAAAAAAAGCAAAAAAGAACAAATTAATCGCCACTGTCGGGATTCGAACACGAATCATGGCCACTGAGCGAACCGCACACCACTGGGCTACATGTGCGTCTTCTAGCTAAAATCAAAAGCGTCTATCTTGGCACGCGGGTTTCGATGATGGGGAATTCGATGAGCATGGTCGCGTGACTCCATGACATTGTTTGACCCGTGCCAAAGGTCAAGTTTGTACAGAGTGAGCTAGCGAGCTCAAACTTGCAAACATTACGTAATTGAAAACAAAAAATTACGTAATTGAAAACAAAAAATTACGTAATTGAAAACAAAAAATTACGTAATTGAAAACAAAAAATTACGTAATTGAAAACAAAAAATTACGTAATTGAAAACAAAAAATTACGTAATTGAAAACAAAAAATTACGTAATTGAAAACAAAAAATTACGTAATTGAAAACAAAAAATTACTCAATTTAAAACTTATTTAAAACTTTAAACAATTCTTAAGCTACTTATTTTCCATCATGGTTTAACATAAAGTGTTACCGATAGTAAATGTATTCAAGTGCTGCAATGTAACCTTAACTGAAACCAGTTGAAATCTGTGTTGTGAACATGCACGTCTGTTGAGTCTCAAGATCATTGCACGATTTGAATATTACGTTTGTATTATGTACGAATATATCCCGCTTTCGGTAGTTGCTTCTCAGGGTTTACACCCTTCTCGTTTTAAGTTCCAGATATTATTACTTTGTTCGAAAATTGGCAATATAAGGGTTTATTATGCTGACGTAATCAACGATGCTACAATACTAATGAATGTATATAGTATACAATTCCGTGATGAGAAAAGGTTTAACTAGTTATTTTAACTTCAAAACATTTCCGGAAAATATACTTCAAAACATTTCCGGAAAATATACTTCAACATATTTCCGGAAAATATACTTCAACATATTTCCGGAAAATATACTTCAAAACATTTCCGGAAGATATACTTCAAATCACAAAAATTAGACAGACCACTTAAAATTATCATACCTGCGTGCCTAATTAGATTTTGTGTGCAAGGCAACAACAGAAATTTCTTCCCAAAAAGCTCCATATCCACTTCAACTTTGTTTTCCCCAATTTCGGTCCATGTTAATTTGTTACAGTTGTCAAACCGTGTCACCAATTTTTTGGTCTCTAAAACCACTCCCGATGTATATATTCCGTATGGCCCCATTTGTTTGCATACACAACCGCCCGCCATGAGCCCATTTTCCTCTTTAGACGAGCAGCAACTAAATCTATCATAAACCTAGTAGGGATTTTACCAAAAGCGTAACACCTTTGTCGTCGTAGTCGTTACTACAACTTGTCGTTTTGTGTTTTCCGGCCCATCCTCCAAAAGACATGCTCAAATTAATTTTCAATCACTGCCTTTCTTTCTATTCATTTCCATCCAAATGAATCATTATCGTTTTGAAATATAAGTAGGGAAAACCAGTAGCCTTGCTCCTTCTATTTCTAACAGCCAATCTCACTAAAACTTTTTCAATTTCAAATTAAATGTATATGTTTGTTTGGTAATAATACCAAAAAGAAAGCTAGCTGTACTGTATTCATTTCATCTCGTGTTGTATTTTGTAGACAATTTCAGGCGCCATGAGTACCGCAACTCCACCGGTGACATTGGAACATCCGAAAAACAAATTTAGAGTGGATTAGATATATTCAAGACGCAGTGTCCCAACCTGATTTCGATTATCCTCCTGTAAGTGATTCCGTACGGAATAATTGCTTTGAGAGGATATATTATTTGCATTAAAACATTGCAACATTATATCATCACAGAATCTTTTTAAAAACGTCTTTATTAGGCAAATGAAGAGTAGCCTCAATAACTACGAATACAAAGTACATTAATACAATATCACAGATTACGAATAATCATCATCACAGGAAGAAATGGATGATGGTCCGATATCTTGCTAGAAATGTGCAAAGATAAAGTTGGAAAGATGGAAAGAAGAAAAGAGAAAGTTGGATAGAAAGAGAGAAAAGAGAAAGGTAGAGTTGAATATAAACATAGAGAAAGAAAAGAAGGAATAGAAAAGAAATGGATGCACAGAAAAGAGAATAGATTGAAAAGTGAGAGAAAGGGATAGAAGAGAAATAAGTGCATTTGAAAGAGGGAAGTAAAAGTTGTTCGTAGCAATCAATTTTTAACCAATAATTCCAACGCCTCCTAGTCCAGCTCCCAAGCCAAGACCTCCTAATCCAAGGCCAAGGGGAGTAGCGAGACCGAGTCCTCCAACGACGCTTCGGGCACCTCCAATACCAATTCCACCGATTCCAAGTCCTCCAACGGCAAGTCCTGGGGCGGCGATGGCACCAATTCCCTTTCCTACACCAATAATGGCGGGATGAGCGGCAACTCCCTTATTGATGACTTGAGCTTGGAATCCTCCCTATGATTAATAAAAGAGTGGGCATTAAATACAAGTAAAAAACCGAAAATTAATTAATTAATTAAATAAATAATTAATTAATAATTAATAATTAATTTTTTTACGGCTGGGGTGGAAATATAATTGACGGTTCTCAAGACTCCATCAGGTTGCACAAGTGAGTAAGATCCTTTTTTGAAATACAAAAATACCATATTGTTGGAGCCATAGATTTTTGCACATTAAAAAAGTAAATGTTTCTTTTTCGAACCTCTTACAACACCTCCATCTCGGACTTCAGCAGCGCTCTTTTGATCTCCGGTAACTTTATCGGCAACTCCGTAAGAATATTTGTATGCAGGGTAGGCCTACGAATTTTAATGAAAAGGTTTTGAAACTTTGAAAGACAAGATTGTTAAACGTTTAAACAATTAATCGTACGTAGATGTCGGAAGCAATCCCGATCCCGCCAGCGGAGGCAGTAGCGACCACAGCGGCCAAGGCAAAGAAAATCTGTGATTATTAATACAAGTTACTTAGAGAACTATTGCCATAATGGTTTTATTTGAATTATTATTAGGATTTTGTCGGACTTACGGTGGCAGAGTGCATTATGACGATGATTGCTGGGTTATAAGCCTAACTTTAGATTTGGTGGTCTCCTCAAGTAGGGTGATGAATGATGACTGAATGATATAGTTCAAAGTGGACATCATTTTTATACTGCAAAAATTGCATACTTGGATAATTTATTGGAATGGCAAAATGATAGGAATGCAAGAAAGCCAAAATTGTATCAATCATTGTCACCCCAATTTGTATTCAACTGTAAATATACATGTGCACGTTTGCATTCACACGTGAGGGGGAAGAAGATGGTCAGCTTTTGATCAGTTACATATCACGTGCCTTTTCCTCCTATTCAATTATCGAGGAAAGATTTCTGGTAACGTGATTTTAAGCTTTCTGATGCAATTCGTAAAAGATTATCATAATACGTGATTGTCTTTAATTGGTAGTGTATCCTATTCATCAATATCAAACAATGCATATACCTAGTCATAATCACAACTCTGCGCTAATATTGCGTTAAGAATAGTTTTATCTAACAGTTTGATACCAATCACAAAGTAAAGTCATTTTACCGTAACCATCGATAGTGTGAAACTTGGTTTTAAGGAAACACGCTAGTTTCACGTGGGGCACTGAATATCAGCTAATTTCAGCAGTGTTGTTGGTTGGAAATTCGTAATGGGCAAAATAATTCAATAAAAATCATTTCAACACATTTGCCACTAAATCGTACATTTTCAGATCATTGTATTTATTATGGCATCCATTCATTTTTCATCATCAAAACATTAGAAAAGATCCTAATTTTTATGATTGTTACTAACAACTTTTTATAGTATTTGTGTTACTAACAACTGCTGTGGTCATTATTTAATTATCAGAGAAGGCATACCTCAAGATTTAATACCTTGCCATAATCAGTACAAATTAGTAACTCGAAAGTTACATAAAACCATATTACATTCCATCAGTGTCCACAGTTTTTACCTGTCCGAAAAAACATAACCGAACCGAAACCTATGGGAACGTAATCTAAACCATAATTACAGAGTCCACTGCTTCAACAAATGAATCGGGGTTCACAGTGTCTCCTCTCGTTGAAGTATGCAAAATAATCAGCATAAGGTTTGAAGTGAATGTAACGAAACTGTTGCCCCTTGATTAATATGCCATGGACAGGGGTTGAATTATGGCAACGGGATCAATATATCGGGGCAAACTGGGGGCAGCATCGGGCGGGGGCAATGTTGGTCCCGTTGATCCAATCCAAAATCAATGTAGGGAGCACTGAACCGTTTTTATTCATTCATTAACCATTCACACTTGTTTTGTTACCAAAGTGAACGTGTCCATTTGTCACGTAAATCAAAATGCAGATTTTTTTCAAAAGTGAACGTTATCAATGTGGCACTCCAAATCGGAACATTTTGTTAAAATTATGGTATCTCGCAGACACCGAATTGGAATCTCGTGAAAATGTGCATATTATGTGCATATAATTATGCCTTCCAGCCTGTACAGTGTGTGACTGGAAGGCAACTGGATGGAACCAATAAGAGATACAAACTTATGCCTGCCCCAGTGAATTAATTAATGAGACATAGCTTGCGTGCATTCGTCTTTAAAATACTTTCAAATTCAATTGATAATGCACTCTGCAGCTCTATGTGAATCATTTGCAAATTGCATGATTTTGTGCTCCCGATAATGAAGATAAGCAGCCAATTGGGCACTAGTCTGTCTATAGGGAAACGAACTAAATCATGATTAAAATCTGGCGTGTCACTAGTTAATGTAGATGAATATAGATATATTAAAGATGTCTATAATATAATAAATATTAGGTGTCTATGAGAATGATGCACAGTGGTCACATGCAATATGCATTTTTCGACATTGAGACTCTAGAACCTCCTTTCATACATGCACCTTTGAAACTTTGAAGTCGGTATCTCTTGACGTAAAAATAGCTCACACGTTAACCACTACTCTGACGCTGTGGTGAACTGGGAGTTGAAAGTTTGATACCTTCCAAGGGGAAAATCCAAAAAAAAAGTAATTTATTTCGTTGCATTTACCTTATCCTTATTATACCAGCAATTGCCAATTTGTATATCAGTCTGAGATTATCGTTCACTTCAGAATGAACCGCTTTGTTGTAAAAGCATATTACGTCAATTCAACATGAAGCCAATTGTAAAAAGAAGTAATTACAACTACAGAGGGTGCCCATACTTTATTCTGCCACCTTAGTAATTACGATAAATTCAAGTACAATATTTCTTCGAATGATTTCTTCGCTCAATATGATAGCCACGTGCATGAACTACCACCCTGTATCTCTTTTTCCATGATTCAAATACGGTGCTGACCAGAGTACGAGGAATCTTTTAGCATTCTCATTTGCCACATTTCCAAAGACCATTAAAAAGTTCTGGCCCGACGCTTCCCGGTAGCTTGTTTCAAAAGCCTAAATCCAAGTATGCTCATGGGAGGGATATGGGGAGACTTGACGAGTATATCAGAGCTGGAAATGAGCTTTGGTTCATTATTTTTCCGTAACTCTACCGAATACCGCTGAGTTTTGTTTACCGTGAGTGAAGGCGCTACATCATGGTGGAGGTACACCTTAAAATCGTCCCATATGTACATTTTTTAAGGATTTTGAGACCTTTCATTATGAAACTCGGCTAACACATAGTTAGGTAGGTTGCAATGATCCACAAAAACTTACAACCTGCCAATATTTACCCGTCCGACACAAGAATCGCGCGTGGGTGGCAGAATAAAGTATGGGCACCCTCTGTATATGCACAAGGAAGTGGAGACTTTCATTGATTCCGGTAGGATCCCTGGGATATTCTACCACGGCAACTGAAAGGCTACTTGTGTAAGCATAAATTTTTCTTTAAAAATCCATTGTTTCCCGTGGCTGGTTGATAGTGTATATTTGGATTACATGTATTACGTGCGCGTGTCCGATTTGCACAGAAAAAACGTTGAAGTGGACGTGCTACATAACGAGGTACATTATTAATTATCCATAACCGTTTTGTTTTGATTGACGTCAACTTTTACCGCCTACACGAGTTTCGTGGTTAAATATTGTTGAATTAAAAATACATTGGTGTGCCAAGAAATATATGGCCATAAGGGAGAGCTGAAATTACATATTATTTTTTCTGAATATAACGAATTTCCCCTTGTCTCTACTTTTTTTTCTCATAAACCTATACACTCACCTGGAAATCTTTTTTTCATTTACAAACTCTAACGTCTGTGTTTCTGCTGTGATGACGGTGCTTATCAATGACGCAGACAAGTTTTAAATACACATCACCAAATTATATGGCAGTAGTTTTATTATTGTTAATTGAGAGCAAAATGAATTTAATTTTAGCGTGTATATTCACATATGTATAGACGTGGGACGGGTCCGGTGCGTGATATGAACAAAAAATGCCAGTTTTGTGCCTGATTATATCGCATCATCAATTTTCTCATAGACGTGTATGTAGGTATTTCCATTTTTTACATTCGTGCACAGTTTATTAACTACTCATAATTCAAAATTCTGTAACGATGCCTCAAAAAAGGCACCAAGTAGTGATATGTTGTGTAATTAAAGCTCAAAAAATATTATATTCTCCTGAATGTATGTATATATAGATATCCAGTCCTATAATATGTTGTCTGGAATAGTTTGTTGCAGCTTCACACATGTCCTCTGTACATCACATGGCCCATCATGATAACGTGAACGTTAATACGTGCGATACTACTACAACTACCTGGACCTGACAATGAATGGCGAAAAGTTGAGATCTCGTCTGCAAAGAGTTCCCACGCGCATAAGAGTTACCAACTATAATGGCTTGAACTCTCCTCTTCTGCTTCTAATTATTTTGTAAATGAGGCGTATCATATTCATGTTGTGTTGTGGGCATACACAACAAATTTTGCAAATATGCAAAAACCGAATAGTATAAGTGTTATTATTACCTACCATTATTTCCATATAAAATTAAAGAGTTTCTGTTAAAAGAACTATTTAGGTATTACCTGTGCGTTTTTTTGTACAAAATGAAGATTAATATCAGAGCAATAAAAATTATTATTTTCAAAGACAATCTCTGTCGTACTTTCCAATGCGCATGTGTGTGGTGGAGGCATGGCATATATTATGTACCTATATTTGTTGATGTGTTCATTTTTCAGAGATTTCAGCGTAGCTCACTCACATGGTCAGGCTATTCACTTCAACTCTAACGTCATTGCTTACAGCGTATGATATGTGTCGTAGGATGGTTTAATAATACACCAATGACCCGAAATTTTCCAAACAACTTGTTGCAGTTAGCAGCATAACTCGTTTCAATACTACTACTCGTTCAATTCACGCCGATGTTTCCCCTCTCCGTCAATATGTAGTCCAGAAAACTTGATATATAGGAAAACCTGGGAAAATATTCCCGTACAATATGATCCCACTTATCTTACTTGGTATACAATTTGATTGATTTAATCACTTGATGATGGGGTAGCTTTTTCCACATAGAGCCTCTCTTTTGGGTTGTGTATAAACAAAGAAAAATATATGTTTCACTCCAAATTTACCATTTCCCAAGCATATACCAAGATTCATGCACAAATTTTTTTGAGCAGGAAATTGAAGAAAACGGAAGAGTTTCAAAGAAAATGTTGTTATTAATAGACAAATAAAGGAACACCGTTTTTCGCAGAGTCGCTACAACAACTTGGGTCGTTAGTTTTAAAACTTCCGTTCGTTGGTGGCTGGGTTCCATTCACACTTGTTGCATAAGTTGCATTTGCGTTCATACTGCTGGACATACACAACTGGTTCCCGTGCAAAAGTACCGTTACAAACTGTAATGCGACAATCCAGTTTGCAAGATGAGTACTGTGCAAGTGTCAGTTTTACAAAATTTTAAGCAACTAGTGCCATATAATCTCACTATAGAGTACTCGTTAATTGCTGTGTTCCTGGTGTTGTTGGCGTTGGAAAAATGGATACGGAAATCAGTGAGACGGTTCAGAAATATAGAGCATACACAAAAGTACTATGAATTTGATAACATACCTGGACCATCCAGTCTTCCAATCATAGGATCAATTCATCATTTGACATCTTTGAGCAGTATGAATGATAATTTTTTGCTTTCGATTGAAGTGAATATAAAGAAATGATAATAACTAGCTGTGTGTGTTTTAATTAATTTGTAGATATAATTAACGTCTTTCGAAAATACGCAAAGAGATTTGGACCAGTGATAAGATGTGACATGTTCAATGAAATTATCATCATTTTAAATAATGCTCCAATGACGCAAGTATGAAAAACTCTGAAATTAAGAACTATTTGTTGCGACATTTTTTCTTTGAATATGTAAATTATAGGCAGTGTTGTAATTAAAAAATTGCAGACTTTGTTGCAGTCAAATGATGTGGGCCATATAACAAAGGCGTCCATTTTATATGATTTGACATTCAAGAATTTACTTGGCAAAGGGCTCATTACATCAACAGGTATGTATGGTATCAAAAAATCTTGCCTCATTGTGAAAGGGCAGTGTGCTCATATTGCATATTTTTGTACAAAATTTCACAGGAGAGCACTGGAAGTCTCAACGGAGATTATTGTCACCAGCATTTTCGTACAGATCTTTTCAAAATTACAGCCGCTTATTTATCAAGTATTCATCCAAGCTAGTCTACGATTTGGATAACTTGTTCCAAGATGTCAAAGATGAAAACGAAACGAGACAAATCAATTCCACCATTCACTTGTGTGGCATCCGAATTATTGCAGGTGAACAAATAATTTCCTTCTAGAACATTAATGAATAAAGTCCTATTGGTTTAATACAAAATGGAATCATTACAGAAGCGGTGATGGGATTGGACCTTTGTAGTGATGCAGAAGGCTCCAAATTTTACCAGAACGTAAAAAGGTATAATAATAGGTCACAATATTGCCTTTTTCATTATCTTGACCTTCACCATGATTTTTAATGAGCCACATGATTTTTGTTTCAAATAAACAGGATAAAGGAACTGTTTGGTTATCGACTACATAAATTCTTGCTTTTAGCCGACTTTTTATGGAAACTTCACCCATTGGCCAGGGAATATGATCAAGTGGTGAAATCCATAAATTCGATAAGTAGAAAGGTATACATATATAGGCAATCGCTGTATTATATAAATTGAGCCTTGTCATTACACGCATTTCCTGATCATTACTACTTGTGTATTTTTTTGCAGATGATTACAAAGCACAAAATAGCGAAAGAAGAAAAAGAGAGAAACTGCGGGGACGCAGAAAATTGTAAGTAAATACATACCTAATTGGCATTATTATTAAAAGTTTCGTATAAAACCCCATTTCATGAATAAATTAAAATGCTTGCATATTTCAGGTCAGAATGAGGAAATCCCCGCTGGAAGAACCATGATTGAAGAAATGCTGAGAGCTAACATGTCAGACGATGATATAGTGCATGAAGTGAACACCATGATTTTCGCAGTAAGTTAATTCATTTATTGTATCGCATTGTGTTTTGACAATAGCTTCAAGCAAGCTTGAACTACAAACAACTAATTTAATGTTTTTTTCTTCTTCAGGGCTTCGAAACAACCAGTGCATCTACTCACTACCTGTTGTTTCTCTTAGCTTTGAATCCGGAACAGCAAGTATGAATTTATAAACAAAAAACCCATTCACTCCTTTCGGTATAATTAACCTTCATGTGACGTTTTACCTGGAATTCTTATTTAATAATTACAGCAATTATGTCGGGAAGAAATCGATGTAATACTTGCTGATCCAATGAAATGTCCAAACGGAGAGTTGACGTTTGATGCAGTAGCTGATTTGAAATACTTGGAACGCTGTTTCAGTGAAACTCTTCGATTATTTCCACCCGTTTTTACTTTTCTTCGCAGACTAGACACTCCACTGAAACTGAGTGAGAAAATTCCCATTAATTCTTTAACACATGTGTACATGCAATTAAATCAATTCGTAATTGGATAACATATTATGGTTGTTCATTTCAGGTGAGACATTAACACTTCCAAAGGGAACAAATGTCGCAGTGCCTGTGTTGTCGTTGCACACGAACGAAGACGACTTTCCGAACCCAACCAAATTTGACCCTGACCGTTTTCTTCCAGAAAATGTCCGTCAGCGACATCCCTATTCCTACGTTCCGTTTGCAGCAGGACCCCGGCAATGCATAGGGTCAAAGTTTGCCATCATGGCGGCCAAGACAATGGCAGCTCAAGTCATCCGACATTTTGAAGTTCACACCACGGATGGCATCAATGATGTCAACCTGCTTCCGAGCATTTTCCTAACTCCAGAGAGAGATTATAATTTTATTTTGAGGAGAAGAGGGAATATTCCCTTTACGTAAAGTAACATGTAGTAGATGTAGTTGTATGTATTTTATTGACTTGAAGACTGTAAATATATTTTATTGTTATCATTATTATTATTATTGTGCAATTTTTAGTCACTACTCATGGTTTAAAATTAGAACAAAAAAAGTCCATGTCTAATGAATATAGACTCATGAATAGTTTTATATTGTGTGTTTTGTGAATGATTTATATGCAATAATGTGCTGTGCACCATGAATGTAAATGAAACGAGTAATAAATGCGTACAAAAGCCAAAGGTCGTATCTTTCTGGAATTGAAAAGCTTTTCTGCTATATTTTATTGCAAAAATACTATTCGTTGCTTGAAGTAGCCTAAGAAGAGGTAAGAAGAAGTGTCATGATATATTACTGGTATAGATGGCAAGACACTGATAGAGAAGTTTAAAGATATTTCAGTCTAGCACGCACCTGTCGCTGCACAGACTAGGAAAAACGGAAATTGCGAAAACAAGAAGTAAGAGGAAAAACAAGAGGAAATAAGAGAGAAATGCATGGCTGGTGAGACAAGTATAACAGGAAGAGGAAAACAAGAGAGTTGAGAGAAAGAGACAGAAAAAAGTATAGTAGATATAGATGTAGAGTAAAAAGAGAAAGGGAAAAGAAAGAAGAAGAATAGATGCTGCAGCTTATTTAAGCTCTATATATAATTAACGTGTCGTAATTAGCATTTAGGATGGCAGGGATGGCGAGAGGGAATTTAAATAAAAGTTCTATCTTTAGTTAAAAGACGGTATGTTTAACCGATGATTCCAGCTCCAAGACCGTATCCTCCGAGGTGACCAATTCCTCCAAGATGGCCGACACCTCCAAGATGGCCGACGCCTCCAAGATGACCGACGCCTCCAAGATGGCCGACACCTCCAAGACCAATTCCCTTTCCGATTCCGTAAATGGCGGGATGTCCAGCTACTCCCTTGTTAATAACTTGGGCTTGGAATCCTCCCTAATATTTATTAAAAGAGTGGGGATTAAATACAAGTATATGATTTTTTTTAAATTTGAAACTTTTGAAATTTCGAAACGTTTGAAATTTCGAAACGTTTGAAATTTCGAAACGTTTGAAATTTCGAAACGTTTGAAATTTCGAAACGTTTGAAATTTCGAAACGTTTGAAATTTGAAACTTTTGAAATTTCGAAACGTTTGAAATTTCGAAACGTTTGAAATTTCGAAATGTTTAAAATTTCGAAACGACTGAAATTTCGAAACGTTTGCAATTTCGAAACGTTTGAAATTTCGAAACGTTTCGAATTCTTACATGGGGTGTAGAGATGTAATTAACGGTGCGCAACACGCCATCTGCGATTTCAAAAAGGTCATGACATTTTAAACAATGATTTCAGGTCAAGGGTCATCTTTGGTTAAGTAGAATTAAAGTTGCGTATAACTTACCGGGTTGAACAAGAGAGTAACTTCCCTTGGTAACGGCACCGTCACGGACTTCGAAAGCAGACTTTTGATCTCCGGTGACCTTATCGGCAACTCCGTAAGAGTACTTGTAGGCGGGGTAGGCATAGATGTCATGGGCGATTCCAACTCCTCCGGCGGAGGCGTAGGCGGCGAAAGCGACGACGGCAATGGCAAGCTAAAAAAATAATTCATAACGAGAACATTGTCACTTATAACTTTACCGAATCACAGGCAAGAATAATGATTGTTTTTGCCAATTTTAATTGGCACGGATTACACTTCACGACTAAACTAATACGGTATTTTTTCACATAATTTCCAATAAAATATTTTTGTTTCCTTACAGCGGCCTTCATGATGGCGGTTGGGGATGGTTTGTTTCTCTTGAGTGAGATGTGAATGTTAAAATTGACAAATGAGGAATGAATGATTTTCTGAAGAGTCTTTACCATTTTTATACTAAATTCGATGATACTGCTTGACTCGTACGGTTTAATCAGTGGTTAATATCTACTCCAACAACAATTGTTTCATACTTTGTACGCAAACGCATTTGTTGTACGCATCTTTTCCGACGTTTTTTGCTGTATCCTACAATCAATTGTCAGAGAGATACCTTCCATGTTAAGAACATGCGTACATCATGTTCCTCTCTAGATGATAAGCATCGCCAAGGGTTACCAAAATAACTAATGAATATTAAACTGATTGATTTTTTTATTAATTTAATCTTAGTTAGGTACTTTATTGTATAATCCTCAAGATAAATGCGGGGATGTTGAATAATATGCTAGAGCTGAATGAATAATTGTGCATTGGCCCATTTTCTCATCACCTAATAATAAAGTATTTCCATTCATTTCATTTCAATCCTTTCAGTATATCCACCCACCCACCTTGTTCATTTTATTAAGATATGTCCGCTTTGAGCCCTAACGCATCGAGTTTAGCTGATGTAACAACAATTTTGATTACAGAGGTGTACTTTTACCGGAATTACAAGGATATAGCCAAAAATCTCTGCCACAACAACATTATCAATTTCCATTGTCTCAATAATAGACTAAAATCAAGTTTACATTGCGCCTTTACATAAGAATCCATGTTGTATGACTTTGTGTGGCATTATCGCACCAGGAAGCATTCAACCCTGACAAAATGCAGCAAAATAGCATTAATTTTTAATTACTCCATCATCGAGATGTGTATTCTGTGTGTGCGTAGAGTAGCACTGTATTTGCTTGCATTGCAATGTTTTGTAGGTGTGTGTCGTGTGTCTCAAGAAAAATGGAGGCGTTCTTTGTAATTTTTCATCATGTCTTTCATTCATCGATACTTGAGCGGTTAAAGTTGAGCCCAGCCTTAAGTCGTGTCCTTTTCACACAACTAGCTTATCATTATAGTAATGTATAGTTACGGCGCTATGGCGATCGCTCATCCAGCCGCAACAAAGACACACATTTCTGTACCATGGTGATGATAAGCTAGTTTGGATGCCTATATTATTGTCAACCGAGAATTATTATGATGGCACACTGCGTTGCTGACTGCTATATTATGCACAATAAAACAACGCTGTCAGTGTGGCAGTTGGGGTACTTTGTAACTGTAAATATTTCTAATCAGGTTAGCTATCTTTTGTAATTTTGACTGTTTTGCAAACAAAAACAAGTGCGCCTTATACATTGTTTTATTGTTGTTTAATGTACATAAATAGTTTTTTATCATCATCGTGGAAGAGTAATTGCTCATGTTAAATGAAGTCGCGGTCATGGATTACCAAGGATGAGTGAGAACCTTACGATATATTCAGTAACATTATGAACTGTTACATTTGTATGCATACAATTAATAAATCAGCAACGATAAGAACTTATTGGGTCCTTGGTCCTTCAGAGCATGGCAGTGTAAGATGGGCGGATCGCGGACTTGCATGACAGCATATATGTAAAGTATCGCTGTTTAGCTTTTAATGGGGTATCATAAAAACATTATTTTGACGTGAGAATCAATCCTATATTTCATCAGAATTTTCTTTTATTAGGTGTATTTTACGTAAGAAGACATTTCAACCGAATTGTGGTAAAAGATGTTTAATGTCAAAACGGTTCATTTCACTCACATTGCATGCATGTGTGAAAGCGGTCTTGTCACAAAAGAAGAAGGAATTGCTTTCATTGTACCAGCAGGACTCTGTAGCCGTGTATATGTCGTCAATAAAAGTTATTCGGGTGGTCCTGTTGTGTCGTCTCTAATAATTAACTTGAAGGTCATATGCTGGAATTCAAATTATGAGTTATCGTGTTCTGTCAGCATATCGCAACGTGCATACAAAAAATGTACATTCTGATGACTAAAAACACTTTAGTAAAATAACGGCTTCATTCTCAAGACAATAAAACTATTTTCAGTCAGTTCATTCAAAATTTTAAAGTAATTAAAAAAATATAATTAAATATGTAGCTAGTGAAGCACTTTCGGATGTATTCCAAGACCAGAATTGATCACAGTAGCCTGGAAGCCTTCTTTCGGCGTAACTATATATTTCACAGTTCGAAGAATTCCATCTAAAATGAAACAATATTTCCATCATATTATAATCTTCTTTATTGAAAAATTTTCTCCAGACCATTTACTTACCAGGTTGCAAGACTGAATAATGGCCGCGTGTGATTGGTCCATCGCGTTCTTCATGAGCGGTTTTAAAATCCCCTGTAAACTTATCCTGAACACCATATTTGTATGCATACTTTGGATATGCCTGGATGTGTCGAGTGAAAAGTGAAAACGAAATAATTAGCTCATCTACACAACTATTATTTGCTTTTTTAAATATGCCAATTTCTATGTTTACGTCTTACGTAGTAATCCAAATGTCCGTGATAATCAGCGTATCCAGCCAAAACTACTGATTCCATGATAACCACCAGCAAAATTAGTGGTGCTAATACCTAAAGTTTAGAATCAAATCACATTAATCATGAACCTGAATTTAAAATGCGTATGCATGTTATCCAGATTTGATTCGACAAAGCTTCACTTACTTTAAAGGAACTCATTGTGCACAACACTGAAAACTTATCTACAATATTCTCAAAAGAACCTAATGCTTATCTTTAATTTCAAGTTCTCCGCTCGGTGACAAAATCTTTACTGACCAAGTTTGAAAGACGCATCCGAATATCTATATATACCATTGTGGTCAACGAACCGCGCAAAGACGTCAAACGCATTTTTTAAATCATTTACCTACTCCATTATACTGCGCGACATTTCAACAAGATTCGGCTCAGCCAACCGCCTCTCTCTAGTTTAAAAAAAGGCAAATTAATGTTTGTGTTTAAAAAACACTTTATACGCACAAATGTCACAAATAACCATGCACCTACACGCATGCAATTATCATTGCATATGCATAGGAGGGTGACGGCGACCGTTGTAATTAACACGTAATACAACACAAGAGATTACATGCATGACAATATTTTAGAATTTTGGACTGGCATTTTTTTGGGCAATATGTTTTTAGGCAATTTTTTTTATTTTTGCTGAAAGACCAACAACAAGCAAAGGAAAAAGGCGTCGTGTGTCACGTTCACTTTTATGCTTTAATACCATGGTGGTTGCTTAACAAGTGGTCATTTAATTGAATGTATACTTTTTACTCTCTTGTGTGAAATTAAAACAAACAAAAAAATGCAGTTGATTTTTTAGACAGAAAAATATCCTGTTTTGGTTGTCATTAATAATTACAACAAAGTCAATGTACAATACGTGAGTATAAATGGCTTCATCTATGCAGATGCCAAATATGTCCGTTGCTTGTTGAATCATATTGTACGGTTAGTACATAGTTTGGTCGAGGCCCATTTTTAAATGTGGGGTAGGGTCAGTAGTCATGTTTTTATTCTGCGTTTCTTCATACATCAACAGGGTTTAACCACGTCGTTTTGATTATATGTATATTATTTCGTTCCCTCTGGTTTGGGCTGGTTACAAAGATGTTGATGACATTAAGCAATTTTTCATTAACACTAATAATATGTTTAAACGTTTTACAACTATGTAGGAATGTATACATTTCTTTTTACCACCATTTAGATAAACCGTTATCCAGACTCTGGAAAATGGGCAATTTTAAGGAAGCCACTCACAAATGTTGCATAGTATCCAGCGGATATATTTTAATTTCCATTGAATTTTGATAATATTGTTTTATGCTATATATTCATATATAGTATAGTAGCATGTAGTGATGTCTCAATGTTCCTTTCTTGCAAATGGCAGTTGGCAGGAATGTATCCTTTTGTTTTGTGTGTAAATACCGTGAAGAAGCCAATAATATCTTCATATATGCATTGAAATTCATATACGCTGCCAGTTAAACAGTCATTATCAATTACGATCACAATTCATTGTTAAGGCCCCACAATATTACTTAATTTGGGGCAAGGTGCATCCACTATAAAAGTAACTTATTAATCAGTATGTAAATACCTATCATTGTTTACGTGTTTTGTTATTAAGCAGCCAAAAATGATAAAAAAAATTGGTATTCTGTACCTTCAAACTTTGAAAAGTCATGTTAGTATTCCAAATGACATTTTGATCTTTTGCGATGAATGTGAATTCTCAGACAGACAGATAATGAAGTGCCCGTGCCGTTAAATTCTGGAAATGCTTCATTATTGGCGTATGCTACTGTCACTATATAACATGCCACTGCAAAAATTTTAATAATGTAAAGGTGTGTGAATCAAGGAGTGATGCACAAAGAAGGAAAACACTTTTTGGGTTTAAATCAAATGCCACTGCATTGGTTTGCTATGCATGATCTCATCAAAAATGAGTATATGGTTGTTGAAAACAACTTGAATGATTCAAGTGCATTAATTTAATTTAATCTTTCAACAATTGAAATGCGAGCTCCAAGATGTTGTATAATTGTTTCTAATAACGAGTAGTGTTTTTAATATGTTTCATATTAAAAATGTAAATATAACATGATCAACATGTGTACGATATATATCATTTGAGTGACTGGTTAAAAGGTAAGCAGGGTTTTTAATGATTTAAATAATTAATCGCTCAGTATGGATGAGTGAGCGCTGAACTGTACTGGTTGGCGGTGACAGCACCTCTGCGGACCTCAGAGACTTGCTTCTGGTCAGCGGTAAGCTTATCAGCGACTCCGTAAGAGTAGGCGTAGTTGGGGACGGCCTGTATTCGAAAATTAAATTGGTCATGATAAAAAATAAATTTATGATTCCATAAAAATAGCAAGCAAGGGCATAGCCATATTTCCGGAAAAGAGGCAGCAATTCCCGGCAGCTACCCCTTCCCCATGGGGCCAGAATTTAACATTACGTAGATTAGAGGGGTGATATGGGTCAACTTTAGACATTACAACCTCTTGGGCCCAATCCTGGCTACGCTACAAAGCGCAAAACCGGAAGGGGTCATCGTAATGTTAAAGTATGCCCTCCCGTCTAAAATTTTCGTAATGTTAAAACTACGACTCCGGGGGGATGACCCGGGGGATGACCCGGGAGGTGACCCGGGAGGTGACCCGGGAGGTGAACCGGGAGGTGACCCGGGAGGTGACCCGGGAGGTTGTGGACGGGAGGTGAACCGGGAGGTGACCCGGGAGGTTGTGGACGGGAGGGATTCCGGAAATGGTAAATATCCCCTGTGCCGCCTGATTGCAAAAGACTTTTTTATGAAAAGCAAAGTTGTGCACTTACGTAAAGACCATGTCCATGTCCGAGACCAATGCCATGTCCAATTCCGTGTCCAATTCCGTGTCCAATTCCGTGTCCAAGACCAACTCCGTGTCCAAGACCAACACCGTGTCCAACAAGACCGCGTCCAAGTCCATATCCTCCAATTCCGTATCCAAGACCTCTTCCATATCCGAGTCCTCCAAGTCCAAGTCCTCCGTATCCGATTCCTCCAAGACCAACACCTCCCAAACCGATTTGGGCGGCAACACAGGTAGCGCCAATAAGGGCGATCTATATTATGATAAATATAATTAGAAAAAACTGAATCGCCCAATCTTGAATTTTCATATCCCAAAAGTGATATACGACGAGCACTGATACAATGAATGAAAAAATGTTTTATTTGCTTACGACAACAACAGCGGCGATGCGGGCCATTTTGGTTATTTTTTGGAAGGAGAGAGAGAAAAATGTGAAATGATAGTTATTAATGAATGCGAGAAGACAACTGATTTGATTTGACTGATGAGCCTTTGGTTTTTATAAGTGAGAACCAAAGCGTGTGCCGTAACATGTCAATTTGTTTTGCGTTAAAAAGAGTTTTATGGCATCAATAGCAAAACTGCACATTGCATCAGGTATTATTGATACATTTCTGTATCTCTAGTAGTCTCCAAAAGGGGTACGAGTTCCAATTTTTAGGACTTGGAAGGTATAGCATGCTCGCTCCTTGTACGTGTATTTGCAGATATTTGTACTACAACGCGACACGTGCTTATAATTCATTCATGTGTACTAATAAAGTTAAGGTAACTTGTATAATCCCTTACTTACCTTTAAACGTTTGGAATGGACTTTTTAGTTGATGGTAACGGAAATAAAGTCTAGATTTAGTCCAAGCTGTTATTTTAACCTGACTTTACTTAATAATAAATATAATATGCAAACTCTTTGATTGGTTTATTTTTTGTGCTCAATTCCTCCTCAAGCGATGATGAATGAAGGTGTGCAGTGCAGAGTACACACGGAGGAGTGTGATGTACACATTTAATTCAGGATGGTAGCATTGTATCGTTAAAATTTAATTGCACTCTGATTAGGTAAATGCTCGTGTTCTATTGTAATACTCTATCATCATCTATCACATCACTCTTTGTTTGACTTGTTTAGCATTGCACTGTCGAGGCCGCTGATTGCAAATGTGCATACATTATAAAGTATAATGTAACAATACTATCCGCTTCTACACTGTGTGGTCAGCTCAGTAATGAAATGATTGTATTAAGCACATTATTGTGTCGTTAAAATTGCATGTATCACTGCTTACATAATTATCACTGCACACATTAAACAATATGCTTGTCTTGATTATACTTCTTCTTCACTTAAAAAGGGTATTAGGTATTGCCATTGTTGTTGCACATATACCTAACACAAATATGTACGTCTTGTTTTTGATAAGCCTTATAGTTTAATCTTAATTTGTTAACTTGCATACTTGAATATTGGCTTCTTGATATAAATCATCCTCGATACGTCCACGAGCTACATGAGGCTATGCAGCTTCTCTCAAAATAGGACAGTTTTATGTATGATCGATAAATCAATTAGTCAATTACAAAAATGTAATTCTGAAAATTGGTACGCATAAAGACTAGATAGTATCATCAGAATCAGATCATCAGTATCGTATAATAATACTGAGCACTGACTAGTATGTTGTATTTTTGATTACTTTGCATTGTTTGTAAGGTAAGTTGCAACTCTTGCAAAAGTATCGTAATCGTAATCTGGATTTAACAGAAATATTTGAGAAACCAATTAATAATTTACTCAATCACCAAATAAACTACAATCGCTAATACAGGTTAGGCTAACAACAAACAGTTAGTAGGCACGAAGTTCCAATTTGCTAGAATGGTTTTATCATGGCATTATTGTTGTGAATTATTTTTGTATGATTCCTTATGTTACTTGAACAGTCACAGGTATAGATTGGGAAGAGGAAACTCGTAAAATAGCATGAAACTGAGCTCATCCATTCACAAATGGTAAACGCTGTGCAATACAATTCATGTGCTTTAAAATAAATTATTATTTGCTTAGTATAATGCAATTAATGTATTATCCAATTTTCTGCAAATGCTAAACTATCAAATGATTCTCCGGGTATTTATACAATGGTTGGAGGTAGGCCGTAGGCAATTCTAACGTTTTAAAACGATAAAATAAAATTGGCCTCTTCAAAATATATTCTAAATAAAAAACGATGATTAATCAGATCGATCAGAGCGAATGTTGTAAGTTATTATGAAACTGGAATCACTTGCTTGCTTGCTTTGTATATTTAAATAAATCCATTCATTTGAACATATGTACATTTTGGTTTCAAGAAAATTATGGAATATAGTCAATTTCTTCCACGGTCTAATAAATTATTGTACACATAAATTATAAATTATCTAAGCATCATGGTTTTATTGCATTAGGGAAAGAGTTGAAAATAGGTTAATACATAATATATATAATGAGAAATTTCACATGGTAAAAGGTAGATTGTACATTAAATTGTGGTTACAATGTGGGTTTTCCGTCTCCCAGAGATCTTAAGTATTTCGGAATGAGATCTTAAGATAATATGTACTACGATAAATAGATATACAGATGTTTGAAGTTCCAAATAGGTCGTCAACATTTTTAACATCGCCCTTTGTCGGTGAAATATACTGCCGCTACAGTAGCATCTATTATCCATGTTTATTAGCAACATGTCGGGATGCAACAGAACTGTAACGAGTCACAGTTCTGTTACATTCAGACATGATGCTAATAAGCATGGAAACCGATGGGGGCAGCATATTTCGGGGGAATATTGGAAACTGGGAACCATAGAAGTATCAAACACTGTGTTGTAGAGCTGTGATTAAGATTTTCCATTTGAATGCATCAAAAACGGTCGCTATTTTCAACGTTAGCAACAAACGGTCATATAAAATGCACGAGAAAATTCCTTAGAAACATTAGCCACCCAATTACAAATCACACCCGAAGAATTATTTTACATGGGCTTTCAAGTACAAAGTATCTTCTAACTTCTTCTTATCTTCTTTTGACGAGACAGCGTCAATTTCGTTGCTTTTAACCCAACCCTAAATGATGAAGCTACGAACTGCTAGGGGTGGAGATTTTATTAGAACGCCAATATAGAGTTGACAAGATTTAATTAAAGAGTTTAAAATTCGTAAATTGCAAGAATGTAAAAAATAATTACAATAAACTTTAGCTTCTAAAAATTAGTAAAAATTAAAGGGAACGAGCTCTTGTTCCAGATTACATTTTTATCCTAATAAGTAAAATTAAGTGGAAATGGTCATTTTTACAATATTCAAGTTCAGTTTTCCAACTGTAGTCAAGTTCATCCAGAAAAAATATTGTTCAAACGTTTTATATTTGCCTTGCATTACCTCGCGGTAGAAAAACAAATGTGAATTTAAAAGTTCTGTTGGCAGGTTCAAAATTATCCTTATTGAAACCTTATTGAACGTAATACTTTTGTAAAAAGATATAAAAGCTGTCGAGGAGTATTTTTTTAAATATCTAAACTTTTAGGTTAGCACGCCAAATGAGTGGAAAAGCCAGATCCAACAATACGAGCCCTAAAAATATCTGAACTTGCTTGTAAAATGTTGCCTAGTCCACATTAAAATGGTCCACTTTTCTTGTCCACCGTTCCAGCGTAGAAAGCCATAAGCGATTGTAATTCCTTACACCTTTCCACATATTTGAGAAACCCTACAAAATCAAAACTGACAAGTCAGTATTCAGTGGTGTAAGTATTTGAATGCGTACGTACGTATGATTACCTAGTTCATGGAACGTCATAGACAGCGCTCAGCGCTGCACAAAAAATTAATTCATCATGACCCTGTAGCTGCAACCCCTTGCTGGTAGTGACGGCATTTACATAAAACCAAGACAATTGTTAACTATATAGTGCTCCTTTCCTTTCCACTACTGCATAAACGAATCTAAAAGTAAAGAAATTGCAATATAACAACATTATTTGCTAAAGAATCAAACATTACGTATAGATACATACTGATAAGACCCCACCAGTTGGGACTCCCAACTTGGGAGTATTCCATTCGGGAGACTTTTCTTTCATTGATAACGTATTAACTTCAATAGTCGCCTAGTGTCATGTTGAACTTTTAACGAAAAGTTAAATATGAACGAATATAGTGCGTGCCTGTAAACGTATTTATATACAAATCATTTATCTGCTATTCACAGATTGTTACAAGTTTGAATATATGAATTGCTCACATATGACTTTCAATGCCAACTTACACATGAAAATGTTGTTGCCGAAAATTACCCTGCATTGTTCCAGTTCGTTAATTGTGAGCGAACCCCCTTTTACTATGAGTATTAGCCACAGATATGGTGCCAACGTTTATGAATGCTACCTTGCATGGTTGGCTGGAGCTTGAGCTCCCGTGACTAGTGTCAGAAAAGTCAAGGTCAAGATAGCCACCTACTATACAATGCATTTTCTGCAGTTGTTGTGCCATAACTGAAACAAGCCTAGCAACAGGGTAAATTATACATAATATGAAATATGTAACGATCTTGGGAGAAACCTGACCAAAACTTTCATCGTTCGCAAAAAGAATCAAGCAAATCACTGTAAAATATGAATGAGCAGATAACGGAAATTACTTGAGGACACTTTTTGTTTCAAGTAGCGTTCAGTACCTCTTGTGTAAAATAAATTAAAAGTTTGGCTATAAGTTTTGTGACTGCTTAATATAACCCAAAAATGTTTACTTGCGTAAGCAATTATCATAATACATACCCTATAGATTAGGATTAGAATAGTATAAAAAGCTCTTAGACGGAAATATGTAATTATTGTATCACGTTGATTGATACTAGAACAATTGAAATTATTGTTACAACTTTTCCTATTTTTATCTCTTTCAATCCGCGCCTGATAAGGAAATGTATTAAGGTACAAGCTTTGTTTAATCACGCATTATTTCACTAGTGCGTTGCAGAAAATTGTATCTAGCTGTAATATGCGTGTTTTCTATCATGTCTGTTGTTTGTATCCTGTCATGATTCGAATTATAAACAGATAACAGATAGCATTGCTAATTTCAACCCAAACGAATGATTTCTTCGGTTGGTGCATAAAATTCTAATAATATTTCCTATTCAATATTTAGACAAATTTATAATATATAGAAATTTTAGGCATTTAAAAACTGCGTCACAGTCCAACCTATTTTATATTTCTGCTACAAAAATAACAATCGAAACCATGTTCAAGACCCTAGGTTTATTCCACGATTGTTATGTAGGTAATTATTAAAGTTTAAACAAGATCTAGGCAGTATGTGCAGAAACTTTAAAGTACAAATAGAAAATGAAACGTGTAACACGAGTACTATATTTTGAACCTATTATTACGTTTTGTAGTCAATCAATTCATATTACTAGATTCTGCTGAAAATGTGGAAAACGTAGGTACATGTGATCCTTTCAATCAAGTTGGGTGAAACCGTAGAGCACATTCCTAAAGATTTTGTATATTATGTGCTGATAATAATGCAGATTTTTAATCAAACATCGATATTAAACGCAATTACATATATATTTATTATATGCTTTTAATTCTCTATATATCGTTTTAATCATAATATATTACACATTGTTAGCACATTTTACAATTTTTGCTGGCAGTGATCCTGAATTCTGTTTTGGATAATTGTTTCATACCCAATTAAGCGTATAATCTTACGATGAATGGGTAGGTAACTTGTCAGCAACGCACTAAAATTCTATATGCATAGAGAGGTACTGTTGAATATTTACAACTAGCTTAATTGAAGGTTGTATTTTAGCTTATTAGATTGATAACTAAAATCAAGTCACATTTGGTTAAACAATCACCATTACTTATTAAAACCTTGTTAGTTTAATCGTAAATACTACTCACTACTCACTCACCTCAGTGATTTAATTACTGGTTACATCATAATGAACAACGGAACAACCCAGAGTAACTTGAGTAATTTGTTAATTTAAAATTTTCGGTAAATTACCGAACCCAACCTATTGATTAAAATGTTCTTGAACTTTTTAAAAAACTTGACCCCTTATAATACCATCATCGAAATTTTTGAATTAATTCTAGTAGTAATTAGTCAATTACCGTACTTATTTCTCGGTTGGGTAAATGTAATAAAAATAAGTAAATGTCAATTAGACCGGAAATGGATTTCTTACAAAAAAAATAGCGATTCTATTCCTATTCTAACGATTTCCCGATGTAGTAAATCAATTTCTATTTAGCTAGAATATAAACACAATTTTTTACTACTTTGTTTGTCTACCTTAAAACTAGAAAAATTGCGGAAGGCGTGTTTCAAACTGCGTATCAATCTTGATCATCGCAACTAATCAATTCCTAAATCAATTAATATTTTCATTGATACGCAACGAATTTGCCATTAACCTTTGTTCAACGCTTGATAAAACTATATTACGGCTGTTTAAAAAAAATTTGTACCTGCAAATCTTTTAATTGTTCCTTTTTTCCGTGTAAAGTGAATGATACCAAAAAATACCAAAAGTTTTACTGTACTTTACTTTTGTAATTGCAGAGTCGTAATAATAATAATAATGTGCTTTCATATGATGTAATCAACTCAAGCATTACTACTCTGCTAATTACACATTACACCTGTGCACATTTTTGCAAGCAGCGTCTAGTCTTTTTTTTCTTGTGTAAAATACCTCGGAAATGACCAACCATTACAAGAAAAAATCGCAATTAAAATCAAATTTAGATTCACATGATTATTATGACCATTACCACTTACATGTAACAGGAAATATTCAAGTGTCAATTTTTTTACACGCCTACTACTATACTGTGGCGGCGTATTTCTAAAAGTACAACTGGTCACCACCATACCTATCAATTATATGTATCAATCAAATCGAATGAAAATTTTAACTATATTTACGCACAATTCCCCCTTTTTATCTTATCAGATGGTGTTCGAAATGAATGAGTATATATAATATCGTATTAAATCATATCATGTGCTATTCGACATGATGTAGACATGATGTTACACCTTGTTCAAATTTGATCATTCAAAAAAAGAATATTATTACCTATCTTTTGCCATATTTAATGATGATAATGTGTGTGGGCTATTATGTAGGTACTACATGCATGGTACAGTAATACAAAACGCTGTTATTGCAATAAGGGGAAAAAAACTTTTCCTTTCTGTTTCAAATAATGTGTGCAGTAGCAGCAAACGCAGCGTTTATAATGTGCAATAATTTTAATACATGTGGTGGTGCTACTACATTTATAAATATATATGCGTTTAAAAAAGTTGGCCCTCTACCACATTTATATTTATATATGTTTTAAATCTGTTTTTAGATTTTTAACCCTTTGAAGTAATAAACAAACTGCAAGAAAGATTACCTACCCCTTTGCTTTGAATGACTGTAAACTTTTTTGAAAATGCTAATAAAATACACTAGATGCATTGGAGAGGGAGGGTCGAGTATAAAACTAACCCTTTTCCTCAACAACTATACTAGTTTAGTAAATGCATCGGAACAGAGAGGAAGGAAGAGTCGGCAGAGAGGCAAAGTAGTTTTTAAGAATTTGTTTAACAGCAAGAGAGTTTGGAAATAATTGGAAACGTTTGACCGTTTTTTGATTCTGTGCATGTGGAAGTTTATCAGAAAATACAAAAAAATAATTGCAAGTGGTCAAGTGGCTGTGTGTGTGCGTTTGCCTTATCTTCGGTGAGGTCCCGTCTGTGGACTTGTGCTTTCCTTCTTCTCCAAAAAAATGAAGGCAATGAAGCTAACTTTGGCTGTTGTAAGTGAAAGTGGTGCATTTTCTTGAGCCAATAATTACAATTTTTTTTAAAAAAAGTGATTTTTTTCTTGCTAATATTTGTTGTTATTGCTAATGTAGGGTATAGTGCTAGTCTCAACAAGTCCAGCCTTCTCACATTTTGTCAAGGCTGCCCTTGGATTCAGACTAGGATACAGTCCGACAGAACAAGGGTACGGTCAGCATAAGGGATATGGTGTTGCAGAAAAGAAGGCTGTAGGAGTTCAGGTACTGACCGGAGTCAATAATGGAGGGTGGCACGGTGGTGGTGGAATGAAAGCTGCGGGCTCAGGATATGGTGTCGGTATTGGAGGGGGTGGTGGGGGTGCCACTGGCAGGAGCATTGGTGGAGGACCATTGGATGCCCATGTAGGCCATGGTGCAGTCAAACATCTCAGAGTAAGCAAAAATGACTTAGTTGATAGTTTTGTGGCGTGGTCCCCTTGTAACCGTTTCCGCTATAAATGTGTGTATGTCGTGTAGATTCTTGGTTTGAACTTGTACCTTGGAGGCAGAGCTGCTCATGGAGGACTAGGTGGCTACGGAAATAATCATGGACACGGCTACGGACAGTACTCGCACAGTCCTCCCCTTGTCAAAAAGCCAATCTACAACTTGGTGCACCAACAACATCATCAACCCCAGCACCATCCCAACTATCTGGCTGCCTTGGCGAAACCCATTTCACTTGGAGCCAGTGTAGGATCCGGAGTAAAGCCAGTCATTGCACATGCTCCAAATGGTGGCAAAATTGTTGGAGGTGCTGCAGGTGTGCGTGCTGCTGTTGGAACACCAGGATTTGGCGTTGGATTCAACCTGGGATACAAACAAGGAATCAACACAAAGAGCCCCCTAGGCTATGTTTTCGGCTTGGCTGGTGGTGGACCAGGTAAATATTACGCACCTACTCTTCACAAGGGACCAATTTATAAGGGTCAAGATCAAGTCTACTATCCTGGAGGAGGTGTCTTCAAAGGTCATGGTCACGATATTGGCTATTCTCCTGTTGCTGCTGTTGGTGGTGGTGATGTCAGTAGTCATACTCCCGCTATTGGTGAACAAAGTCCGGTAAGCTGAAATGTGTTTCATTATATTTTTTAAATCTGTTTTTCTTTCTTTATTCATTTTCCTTTTTCTTTGTACAAGCTCTTTATGGTACTCTGTTGCTTATATCTCTAATCATAATATACATATACCTGCTGCCATTTTTTGTTGAAATATATATAAATAAAGTAAAGTCATCATGATGTATGGCTGAGCATAAAACACCTTTTCTCTCCTTCCTTCCATGTCTCCTCTTTCTCTCTCTCTCTGTCTTTCTATCTCTCACTTTTCCTAAATACCTCTTTCATCTACTACCTTTCTCTTACGAACAATCATCATCTTCATAAATCATTGTCCCCGTTTTAGTTTTTCGGCGGCTTGGGTTCATTCGCTGGTCTCGAATCTAAGCAGCATGCCAACACTCAGCCATTTGCTGCTTCAAATACTCAGCAACCACAATCTCAAGCATCTCAGCAGCAATCTCAACGAGCTCGTGCACCCGTAAAACATCAAGGGCTTCAAGGGCTTGCTTCATCCTATCCCCGTAACCCCTTCTTGGCCCTCTTCCAAAGCCGACCAAGCATTCTTCGACCCAGCCCTCTCCAGTACACTTTCAACAGCCCCCAGTCCTTACCTTCCGGTCCAATCCGCATGGTACTTTCTCCGCATCCACCAACCCCTGCTCCCCAAAGACCTCATTCGGCTTCCAATGACATTTCTCAGCACGCACCACCAAGCTGGTCTACACTTTTCCCCATCGGAGGAGGTCCTCAACAACAACATGCACCTACCAACTCGTTCATTAACCCACTCCCACCAAATGGACAACCCCTTGCCAAACTTCAAGAGACACTTCGTCCCGGAAATCCATTCAATCAGCAGCAATCCTCTCCAGTGACTAGTGCTCAAAATCAATTGCCATTTGTCCACCAAACCAACCATCACCAGCCTCAACAACACCAATACCAGGGAGGCTTCTTTTCCCAAGCTCTTCAATCTCAGGGGCAATTTCAACCAATTCAGTCCTCCCCTCAAAATAACTTTCAACAGTTTTTCTCAAACGGATTCCAGCAACAGGCAGCCGCTGCTCCTCAATTCCCACAAGAATTTAATCTCTTCCAGCAATCCCCACTTCCGGCCTTCCAAAGCATTCCCCAAAACAATTTTCAACAGTCTTCGTTGAACTCTCCTCAGCAATCTTCCTTTTTTAACCAAATTCAAGAACAGCCAGTTCAAGCCTCGTCACCATCCACGGCGCAGTCTAAGCAAACTGAAAACTATCCAAGCATTCCACAACTCCCATTTACTCCCGACTCGTTGCAATTTGCCCCAGAGGACGGTTTCCAGTACAGCCATTCCACTGTGTCTGAGCCTATCAAAATGAACGACTACACCATGCACATGGACTTGTCAAACAATGGTGGAGGTGTTGGTGGTCATGAACAATCCTCTGCTGGGTCAGAAGTGCCCCTGTACGGACCCATGGGAAGGCGTCTCAAAAAGGCCAAGAAACCTCGTCAAGACATTATCGTCAAGAAGCAAGGGAGTGCTGAAGCCGCCGCGCCGCCTCCAAAGAGTAATCACGACATGATGGACACTAGTGCTTCCAACACCATCACTTTAGCCTCCTCCCTCGGAGCCACCTCATGGACACCAATGAAAATTGTGGATCCTCCAAAACTTGAAAAGAAGTCGTTAGAAACAACTCCAGTTTCCACAACTTTGCAAGTTGTCAATAACAAAAAGCAGCAGCAGCCATTGTCCTTGTCACCTTCACCACCAACAGGTGCAGGTGGTGGCTCTGCGATTCTCACTGGTCCATCTCCAGCCCTTGGTCCCCAAGATCACAACTCTGACAGGACCATGATTTTAAAGAAGAGAAGGCTAAACCTTTCTTCAGCCGAAGTGCTCAATGCTGTGATTCCCACCATGCCCAGTGGTAGTAGTCTTCCTCAAAGCTCTACCATTTTCACATCTTCAGCAGTGCCCTCCTCAACGTCTACCTCTTCAACTACCACCACAACGACAACAACTACTACGACGACAGTTGCACCGTCATCCTCCTCTTCCAGTGAGCCATCATCCCCTCCATCTTCTTCTTCAGTAGATCCATCATCAACGCCCGATTCTACTACGTCACAATCTTCCCTATTACCAGTCACAACGACGACGACGACGGTATAGTTGGTGTGTAACCACAATTTAAAATAAGTAGCTTTAAAATAATTAATACTAAACTACCATTGCAGCTTGGAAATCTGGTCAGTTCTTTCATGTAAGTAATTTTTCTGTATAAAAAATGCATGAATGTTGTTGCTGTTGTTGTTGCTGATATACAAGGTTGTGCGTGTGTGTGTGTACGAATGATATGGATGAATGCTGGTTAGTGCTCTTTAATTTAACATTGTTAATTAATCATTGATCAGGAGTGGTGTTTTATTATTATTATAATGTTTTGTTACTTTTGTTGTTGATCATGTTTGAATGAATGCTGTCTTTCCGTATGAGTGTTTCTCTGAAAGGTATTTTGTTGTGTGAATGCTGTTGTGTGTGTTTCAAATGTTTTCTTGCATGTGCCTTTTGTACCAAATGATAAGACTTGAACTGTTATAATTTTTAATAATCAGATTCATCAATCTTTTGTGTTTTTTCCTTCTTGGTGAGTGTTATTACATTTTATATAAGCCTCTATAGTACATGAAAAGTTTAAAATTTTAAAACGATATGGTCAACGAATGCATGATATCGTCTCTAGTCCTTTGATTGTATCTTTTTGTGTCTGACTGACTGACTGAGTGAATAGTGAATTGTCTCTCTGGGGAATTCTGCTGAACCTGTGTGTCAATAATATATCGTATCATTTAAGAAAGGAAATCAAAAGTTGGTATATAAAAATATGTACTGACTTAAACCATATTTAGGCACGTGTGGTGTGGTGCTAATCTGCTGTGTAAAGATTTTACATAAGTACTAATTATATATTGTTATTATATATTATTAATAATTTTGTACTTGTGTAGCCAAACGAAATGAAAATGAGAATGAAACGAAAAAAGAAAAAAAAATTGAAATGGGAAAAACTTTTAAATTTTTTTTGGCTATTTTTTATTTTTTCATAATAGAGTTTTTTTTGTATAGAGTAAAAACATTTTTGATTTTTAGGTGAACATACATATTATGAACATCAAAAGAAGGTGATGGTTACTCATGATTACATTATGTATGTCTGTCTGTCCGTTGACACTCCACGGATAGATTTGTACATACACACTATTGTCGTCCACAGAAATCATTGAGAAATTATGGTAAGAATTTTAAAATAGCTGTTCGATTTTCACAAAATTGTGTATTATAAATTCCTAAACTGGCTTTATCCATTGATACAACTTTGTTACATGCTTTTTTAGAATCTGTTTACCATTTTTTATTGAACATTGTAGAAGCAAATTTTTATTATTAGGATTATTATTAGTCTGCTATTATTTTTTTCTTTTATGCTAGAGAGCCAAAATGCTTATCACTGTGTGAAATGACTTTCCTCAAATTAGTATACCCTTTTACACTCACACACCAATCTCCTCCTCCTCTTTGCTGCTACAATTTGCAAATTGTAGTAGAGAAACAGTAGTCGAGAATATTATCATAATTGTAGGGTTTTCGGTTTGCTAAATGAGCATTTTCAAAAAAAATCAAAATGTATAATATGTTCAATTTTTTGGAGGAGGAATTTTTGTTATCTAATGCATTACTAATAGGTAAAAAGGTAAGGGCTATACATTTGAATACAAATAATGAGATACCTAAAGGAAAAAAATACTTTCATTTTCATCTTTTAATAGATATACATATTATTTACAGCTTAAATGATGAAACTTGAAAAAAAGAAGGATCTCTTGTTTTGGCCAAGGGATGATGAGGTGCTCATAATAATATTTCATATACCAAGTATAGTGGCGATTATGTTGTTGATAACAATGTCCACACACAAAAATGTAAAGTTTATATATAGCGTTTTAAATTACTTTATTTAAAAAAAATTGGCGATCAAAAGAATAGATTTGTTTCTGCAGCATCATTTCAGAATGCAAAAGGTTGCCCATGCTTAGGCAAAAATTGCACTTGCACTTGGTCCAAAACTATTTATTTTTTAATGCAATAAGATTTCCCCAAAAAATTGTAATGGAAGAAGTAACAAAAATTTTTCATCACTCGATTCACAGATGGTGAGTATAAATTTGCTCATACTTTCTTACTTGTGATGGCGTCATCAGTGAAACATGAACCTGTGCTTTTCCACTTTATTAGTGGTAATTCCTCACTATGCGGTGAATTGCAGAAAAGATTTTTTTAGACCTTGTAAAAAGAATTGGGCGATTTAATTTGAAAACTCCACTTTACTAAAATTTTGTTCATTTTATGCAACATTTTTATCGGTTACGTTAAAAACGCGTTTTTTTCAAACTCAAGTTGTCTGTTGTCATACAAAAGCGCATGCACAATATATATGTGTAATGTATAATATATATGTGATGTAAAAGCAAGTGTCAATGTCCTTTCCTTAAAATAACATCCAAAATGTGTACACACAAACATTTTCAAATTATTTGAAATATTTTAAGCTTCGTAATGTAGCTGCAATGCAGGAAGTGGCAAAATAAAATAATAATGCGCAGTCTTCCTCCATGACATCATGATATGACGTGACCATAAACTGACCATGTCAATAAATAATTGCAACGTATTTACTTTAACTTATTATTTTAAAAAAATGTTTTAATTTCAGGCTCAACCTTGTGAATCAGAGCAGACAGAGAATAATAATAATAATATGAATCCACAATAGGTGACATGTCTGTGTGGTCTTTAATGATAAGGTAATCATGATTTGACAAGACTTTTCTTAATGCTACATCGCATGAGATGAGAGACAAAAAGATAAATACATAATATGGCCATTATAAAAAACCACCAGGATGCATTGGCAAATGAAGATAATTGGTAGTATATTAATCCACACACTGCAACTTTTAAAGTTAATTCTGTACCTCCGCATCATTAATAAGACATTTCCGAATAAATAAATGCAAACAATGCAACAAGAAAATGTAAACACACGAATTTGAAATATCCACGGCCAGCTACAGCAGAGGAATTAAATGCAAAAGAATTATCTCTGTTGATCCCAAATGACTGATTGCAGGCAGGTCTAAAATTATGAATATCTGCCGAGATTTCATCCACGTCATCTAAAGGGTTGGTATTATGCGCCTTCTTTTTTGATTCCTCCTCGTCGGATGTAGGTGGTGGTAAGGATTCAGCATCTTCCAATAATGTTTCTGTACGTAAAATCTCATTCTATTATAAATAATCAATTATTATCAACAACATTTTTTTTGTTAATCATTGATTGCACCTGTTGGATAGCAGAGTCTCTGCAAACAGTCCTCCAACTTTTGAGCTGGTCTGCAACGAAGGTACGTAATGTCAAACGTCATACCGAATGAGCATTCAGCTCGCTTCAACGGTTTCATGAGGTCGCCACCAAAACTAACGCAGGGAATGTACGCTGTGCATGACCCTTTAACAGGAAACAGACCACTTTGTGGACACCTCACGCTGTCCGTAGTAATAAACTTTTTCTTGAAAAATAATTGCACATAATAACGACAAGTAAATTTAATGGTCAAAGACTATACAAACAAGCATAATTAAAAGTCTCAGTCTTAATCTTACCTCCAACTCTGCGTTGCAAGCTTTGAATTTTTTTGCAGATTGGGCATGTATCGTTGCCGCTTTTGTCGAATGAATTGAATGTAACAAATAAAATAACAACAACAAACACGACTTCAAAATCAGTCGTCTCGACTCATTTCCGATGGACGTCATTTCAAACAGTTCGATTTGGATTTTAGTCAAATCAGACTGAACAAAATAAAATCCCTTCATTCAATATACTAAATGAGAAATATGTTATCAGCATTTTCTTTGGAGATAAAGTCAGTTCTTTGTAAAGGAACACTATGCTTGGACTGTACAGCTAAAAGGAAATGATCATGAAGTTGGAACTTCCAATTAAAAGTCATGAAGCCATACTAATAGGCTTTCGCAACGATTGCAAAATTACAACTTTTACTTAATTTGTTCAACTTCCTAGAATGAAATCATATACTGCAGTTGTCATACATGTAAGTCATCACCAAACTATGCAATTATTATAACCACCAAGAATTCTGGAAACATCAAGAAATATATATTGCATTCTATTTTTATAACGAGTAAATATTACTTTTATCATCTTTGGATAATGTGTGAAACGCAAGTTTCTGAAAATGTATGTTTTCTATACCCTTTGGTCCGTCTGTCCGTCTGTCCGTCCGTCTGTCCGTCTGTCCGTCTGTCTGTGCGCGCTCTAACTCAAAAACGGTTTGACATTTTTAAAATCTGTTTTCGGCAATCGATAGTTGGTCACCTGAGAAGGGTCCAGCGTGATTTTGAAATACGTAGGTCAAATGTAACCGTTAGAAACCGTTACGAGGTCAAATTTTTTAAATGCCAACATATGGCAAGTAGCATATCATTCGACTCGTCTATGACCATAACACATAGATATGAGGTCATTTCGGGGTTGACGGTTACTGTTTAACGGTTACAGCGTTTTCAAATAATATTACACTTTATGCTCTCCTACGCAAATTGTTTGGAATTTTGGACTTCTGTTTTCGGCAAACGACATCTTATCACACTTGCTTTATGGGACAAGCTTGACAGCAATAACGGCCAACGGCAACCGTTTGAAACCGTTACGATTTCAAAATTTTCAAATGTCACATACGGCATGTGGCATATCATTCGAATTCTAGTTACAGGTACATAAATGGGAGCATTCCAAAATTTTCTATTCCAGTCAGTTAAAAACATAATGTCACACATGACCATATATACATATATATATCGTTGCTCATATAACCTTTGTCGCTCTGCCGTCATTTGTCAATGACTACACTGCGTTTGCTGGACACAATTATAATATGTATGTATTATTAGGTAAGTATACGCCAAGCGTACTTGTCAATATAAACGGCAAAGGAGGAAGGAGGAAGAAGCATCGCAGCAGTTTTTCTTTGTCCGTGATAAGTTGGCCGAAATTAGTTCTACATTTCATATCATTGGAATCCCATTTATTAAATGAACAAGGAATGTAATGGTCGAACAAAGTAACGATGCTTTGGAAGCCGAAAGAGTGTTTGCAGTGTCGAAATAAGTGTGCAATTTTTACTGTAATCTATATTGAATCCATTTCTCGCGATAATACCTCTTGAGCCAAATAATGTTTGTTTTGTGCTTGTACCTGCCTATTAATGTGTTTCATCGTCTCTAAGAGAAAATGGAATGGAATCAATGAAACATTCTGTCCAACCAACTTTCCAACTCCATGAAGGCAATAAATAAATTTTTATTCAACTTTCAATCAAGTTATAGGCTTCTTCCAGGCATTATAAGGCAGCATCATTATATATTATATATTATACATTATATATTATATTTACCTATATCCTTTTCAGTTTGGTTATATTCAGACATGATAGAGGAAATGAAGAATACTTGCATGCAGCAATTATGAGTCAACTACTTGTACTCCCAACCGATAAACCTTTTATTTTCAGGGAACCGTCATGCCACAGGAAGATGGACACCATTTCATATTTCAGAATGCTGGATTGCAACTTTTGACGACTCATTGATGACGGAAATAAATGCCATCAATTTTTCCGCTAATCATTGACCAATGGTTAGAGTTTGGAATATGAAATTCATGTTAGAAAAAATATTCATGAATAAACCAAAGCTGAATCCGGTAACTGGAAAACGAGCAAAAAGCAGCAATTCAATATGTAGAGAAAACATCCTTATAAATGTTGTTAGGAACGCATTGAGTATGAATATTTTTCAAGTATTTATGTATGAATTATTGATTAGACTGTAAGTATTCTATTTCTATGCTTGCATGCAGCGACCGATTCCAGTGTATCCTTAAAATATTTGATAAATATATACGCGTCATGATCAGGCACTTTTACAGTTTATAGTTATCAAGAATATTGGTTTTACTCACAACATATATGACGGATATACCAAATTCAAATGGATTGCGTATGTGTAATAATTGAAAATACTATAAGAATATTGAATATGTCATCTTGTTTTATAATTGACTAATCGTATTATTTTGCATGTAACATTGCATTAAAAAGGTCTAAAAAAGATGCTTTGTTGCAACTTGCAACCCTGAAAAGCTGCATGTTTATATGTATGCATATATTATAACTATAAGAATATTGAACCCATGTCTGTCCGGTCCCAGTCAGTACACAATATTTGAATTCCAAGAATTCGCAGATGATTCAGTAGTACACAGTGCATCGTATCAGATGACGATATCATAAGAATGATGCATTATCGTCGGTAGTGCTTTGAACGGACTTGCTTCACAAGAAACACATGCAGCATCAACACATAATTTGTCTAGAATCCCTTCACGCTTTAAAAAATGTAGCAAAAACTGGATCCGCCTGCCACAGTGTGCTGGTGGTGATGAACAAGACTACATCAAAAGGGATTTTGCAGGTTAACTCTAAACAGTTGGCAATTAGTTGTTAAAAAGGAAACCAAATTTTATGGAAATTATCTTATTTTAAAGGAAACCAAAACCAATGTATACATTTTTTACGTATTCTAATGTAAGTGTTAACAAAACCACACAACCCACTAGTTGTTAGAGTACTCATGAAGTTGAATAAAAACTGAGGACATTTTCTCTAAAGTGCTCTTACACAAGACTCTATTAATGACAATAAAAATAGGTATATATGTTATATCTCATAACCAGCTAGAGTTCAAGTCGCACAATTTGCAACAGCTCAAATAAGTCAACTAATGCTTTCAACCAAAATATAATTTCGGATCACTTTTCTGAACAGAGCTAAATTACATTTAACTGAATTGTGTTGCCATCTACCTGCATAGATGGCTGCCATTACTGAGGATGGTAATATATATTTTACTTTTTATTATTGCATGTTTTGTCAAAGATTTGAATCAAGTAAATTTTTTTGTATTTTCCAATTAGTAAAACCAATCGGTCTTGGTGCAGAGGCGTTGTTAGCATCAGTACAAAGTAGTGATACTGCGGATGTGACTATAGGTGCAGCAGATATTCCCGATTTAGCAACATTGGAGGAAACCAAGAGGACTGTCCAGAGAACTGTTCACGAACAAGAGTCATTTTGGTCATTATTTTGTTTTCGAATGTGTTCCTGTGACGGCTATTGTCCCGTGTGCTATAATTGTGGTGACTGTTCGGGTTGTGACTGCGGGGATTGTTGTCTCATTTGCACTTGTAACCACTGTAGTGCGTGTCCAGCCGATGCAGCTATCTGTGATTGCTTAGGAGGATGTTGTGATTGCTTAGGAGGATGTTGCGATGCGTGTTCAGGAGATTGTTGTGATGTGTGCTTAGGAGGATGTTGTGATGCGTGCTGAGGAGAATGTAGCTCAGCTTAATTTGACCCAACTGAACTAAAACACATCTATGTATCTACTTCATTGCATATTCAGTAGCCCATCTGGAAATTATGCATTGATTGATTAAGGACAAGACAACATTGAAAGCATTCTGTCCAACTTATTGAAATCAATAAAATATATTTTTATACAACGTTCAATCAAGTTATAGGCATCTTCCAGACATTCAAGTTCTAACAATGGTAATTCAACAATTATTTTCCGTTTGGCAGCTAGTATGTATAGGCTTGTTTACATGCTTCGTCCGATCACGATTTATTGTCACGGGAAAAACCGCTTAGGGAGTAAACAAAATATCATGGCCCCAAAAAGTTTTTGAGAGATCAAAGTTTCAAAAACCTTGGATTTTTTTGGCATGAAGTATACATATTAATCAGCATCATGTCTTTATGCAACTGAACTGAGACGGGGGACTCTTCTCAGTTTCGTTATATTCAGACATGATGCAGAAAATGAAGAATACTTGGAGGCGGTAAAACTATGGGACCACTTTTATTTTCAGGGAACCGTGCCACAGGAAGATGACAACCATTTCATATTTCACAATATGGATTTCACCATGCTGGATTACAACTTTTGAAACTCATTGATGACGGAAATAAATGCCATCATTTTTTTCGCCAATCATTGATTTAGTTACGAATATGAAATTCATGTTAGGAAAAATATTCATGAATAAAACAAAGTTGAATCCGTGAACTGGAAAAGAGTAAAAAGCAGCAATTCAATATGTAGAGAAAATATCCTTGTTAGGAACGCATTGAGTATGAATGTTGAAAACAATTCAAGAATGCTTGTATTTTCCAAGTATCTATGGATTATTGATTAAACTGTAAGTATTCTATTTCTATGCTTGCATGCAGCAACCGATTCCAGTGTATCCTTAAAATATTTGATAAATATTTGTGCGGCATGATCAGGCACTTTTACAGTTTATAGTTATCTAGAATGACGGTTTCACTCACGATATAATATACCTACATGCATAATTCAAATGGATTGCGTATCGTATTATTTTGCATGTAACATTGCGTGTGTTGTTAGAAATACATATGTATGTATTTACAAATCAACAACACGAACATTAAAAAAGGTCTAAATAGATGCTTTGTTGCAAACCTGAAAAGCTGCCTGTTTATGTATGCACATACCTATTAAGAATATTGAACCTATAATATGTTTGTTTGGTCCCAGTCCCAGTACACAATAGCAGATCCAATCCTTTTTATTCCAAGAATTCGCAGATGGCTCAGTCGTACACAGTACAGCATGGGATATGACGATATCATAAGAATGATGCATTATCGTCGGTAGTGTTTTGAACGGACTTGCTTCACAAGAAACACATGCAGCATCAACACACTTTACTAGACTGCCTTCATGTAATAGGTATTCTAAAAAAATGTAACAAAAACTGGATCCGCCTGCCACATTGCCACATGGGGTGCTGGTGGTGAAGGTGAACAACCAAAAGGGTTTTGCAAGTTAACTATAAACTGTTGGCAAAAAAATTGCTAAAAAGGAAACCAAATTTTATTATTACATAGAAATTTGTGTACGTATTTTAAGTGTTAACAAAACCACACAATACTAACCCACTAGCCAGTTTTCATGCTTTTTAGAGTACTCATTAAGTTGAGTAAAAACTGAGGACATTTTTCTCTAAAGTGCTCTTACACAAGACTTTATTAATGACAATAATAATATATTATATCCCAGGGCAGTTTGTAAATGCAGTATAGTTCCATCCAGCTTTCGTCCAAAATATAATAATTTCGGATCACTTTGTTAAACAGCTAAAAATTACATTTAAACAGAACTGTGTTGCCAGCTACCTGACATTGGATGGCTGCCATTACCGAGGATGGTAAGATATTCTACACTTTTTATTACTACATGTTTTATCAAAGATTTAAAGCAAGTAAATTTTTGTATTTTCCAATTAGTAAAACCAATCGGTCTTGGTGCAGAGGCGTTTTTAGCATCAGTACAAAATAGTGATACTGAAGTCGCCGGAAATGATGTGACTATAGGTGCAGCAGATATTCCCGATTTAGCAACATTGGAGGAAACCAAGAGGACTGTTCAGAAAACTGTTCACGAACAAGAGTCATTTTGGTCATTGTTTTGTTTTCGAGTGTGTTCCTGTGACGGTTATTGTCCCGTGTGCTATGATTGTGGTGACTGTTCAGGATGTGACTGCGGGGATTGTTGTCTCATTTGCACTTGTAACGACTGTGGCGCGTGTCCAGCCGATGAAGCTATCTGTACAGTTTGTTGTGAAGGCATAGGAGGATGTTGCTCAGCTTAACTTGACTCAACTGAACTAAAACTCATATATGTATCTACTTAATTGCATATTCATGAGCACATCTGGAAATTATGCATTGCTGGATTAAAAGGACATGACACACACCACACCAACAACTAACAAGCACAAAGTTTATACCTGATACAGTATTTTTATCTACATCAGCATAACCATTCTCAATATACAACACAATTTGTAAAACCTGTAAGCTTGTCCTATATCGTCATTGGAAACAAATCAGAAATGGCTGATGAAGGTGAGCCGAAAAAAAATACTTTTTCGTTTTTATATAAAGTGTCCCAATGAATTTTTGAAATTTTACATCTTGTGTCTGTTTTAAATAGTGCTTACTATGCAACCGACAAGCGTGATGGCAGATACTTTCCATGATTTGACTGGAAATCAAGTCACCATGACGACGAGGGCTCAACAAGAACAAGAAAGTGAGGAGGAACGAAGGCGGAGACAGAGACGGGACAATGATTCATGTTGGGATTGCTTGGATTGCTGCTATTGTCCGAGTGGGGGAGGAGGACATGGCAGTAGTGGTCACTCTGATTCAAATAATGATAATAATAATGATGGTTGTTGTAGTGACTGCGACTGTGACTGTGACTCCTGCTAAAAGTATTTTTTATACCGACGCATCCGTCCAATTTTGATCACAGAATTTAACCACAAATATGTTCAGTGGGCAATATTATTATGAAACGAAAATGTGTAGACAAATATAGTATATGTGTCACGTATATTGCTTTCGACAATGTAGGCGTTATGATTAAAAATAGTACGATTGATTGTTAATTCAAGTGTGGCTTACGAATAAGTCTGACCGTAACTGGTTATAAAGTATGTATGCAAAATTAAAATTAATCTAATAATGTGAACGACAGTGTATAATAAAATAAAATTGCCAATAGTATAAATAGCCAAATAATGTTAGAAACTTTTCATATACTGACAAAATGTGGGATAAATGGTGCTACTGATGTGTTATTTGTGTCTTAAGAAATTCAGCTTTTATTATTAAGATGTGTTTTTTAAAAGTTCAAATTCCTTTTCCATCAAGTCTGCTAGCTTTTTTGTTTGTACTTCGTTCAGAGTACCATCCTTTGCCGTAGCTGACAATTCAATCACATCCTTGTAGCTGAATCCACAAATGATGACTCCTAAAATAAAACAATTTTAATAATAATTATAATATCTTGGAATTTTACTGCATGATCGAAATATAACTTTTGTTATAGTGGTACTTTTATACTCACCACATGCGCCTGTGAGTGGAGCACAGGTCATGGTAAACTCTGAAATTGGACTTGACCCAATACTAAATCCTTGTCCTTCCCCAGCAATATTAGTTATAATCAGCGGAAATGTCGTGTTCTTCAACCACTGCATCCTCAAAGGGTTGAACCAAGTTCCCATTTGAAATAGCACACTCTTGTCGTATTTATATAAATTGGATGACTTGAGATGCATAAAGATATCTTGACATTTTCTCAGCCTTTCTATCGGCGAGCTGATATCAGTGGGTAATAGCATTGTTGCAGAATAACTACAATTTTAACACAAATAACAATTAATAAAGTTTTCTTGCTGTTTCTTATGCATAAACATTACTTATGTACCTGTGATTAGCCAATTTATCGGGATGACCAGGCTTTGGGAGTACCCATTGACACGGGATCCTCTTGCTGGCCAAACTCCCATCACTTTTCGCGACCCCACCAGCAACCGCTGCCATTATAACCGCCGATGTCGTCACATTATTCCTTTTAGCAATCATTTTAATGTCATTCATGGAAATGGGCTTAGAAATTGCCACGTTTAGCCGTGTCTCATCTTCCCTCTTGTATTTTAACGGACAGCTATCCGCTTTCAAGCTGACATAGTGCAAGTACACTTGCGAGTACACAAAGTAGAGGGGCATCAGAGCGTAATACTGAATTTGGTCAAGAAGGGTGTAGCCTTTATACTGGACGTTGGGCATGGAAAGTTGCTTTCCCCCCAAATTTTCGACGAGTACCTTTAGAATTGATTTCGTGTCACCCAAAGAGTGATGGGATCGGTAAATTATGAGCACCTTGTTGGCGTCATTTCGGTAATTGCTCACAAGAGTGATATCCCAAGGACTCTTCTTTTTCCGGTACAGCTTATTATTCATTTCTGTGTGAATTTTTGAAATGTTTTTGAATTTGGCACTGTATGGGAGTTCTATTATGTGGCTGTTGACGTTGAACGTTTGGTCATCCTTCCAAAATTTGTACCCTGCCAAGTCAGTCTGGTATTGCTTGTACTCTCGGTAACGAAGCTCTTCTTCCCCCTTTTTGTTCTGTATCTTTGCCTCGAGGACGTTCCGAGTAAAGATTTGACGGAGTTCATACAGCTTCAAGGGGGCATCCAAAACGAGCGTAAAGACGAGCGTGTTTTTTGGAGGCTCCTCGCAGTAGTTTTCCTCCAGTGTGCAATCACAGTGATCCAATATTTTGCCATAACTCGGTTTGCACCTCGTTACAAAATGAACCAAAACACAACGAAGCGTGTAGACTGGGATCCAGAGAATGGTAAACAGTAACGACTTTGCCGCAGTTACCGCTAGAACCTTTAACGGACTATCCTTATTGCTTTCCAGTTGTTTGGACGACATTTTGAATACAATGAACAATCTCGCCCATCCAGGTAAATCTCAGGGACAAAAGGAAATGTGGAAAATGATCCTGGGAATTCCACAAAATGACAATCTAAAGTGTACGTGGTGGACACTGGACACGTCGATAATTACAGATATTATAACCAAGTACAAAGATTAAATCAATTTTGACTTTCCAATTTGTTAAAGAACAATGAATTGATTGATGAACAAACATTCTACTACAAAGAGCATTGAACATTTCATTTAAAGTTAAAAATGTGCGTGTTGTGCATAAATGATTGGCTTTGCATATACTTTCAACTTGCTCAGTCATCTGTATTCGTTTTCCTGTCGTCTCTTGAACTTTTTTCAATTGATAATATTATTACAACATTCATATTTAAACCTCACATATTCCAAACTTGTTAGTCTGCCACATATGTATAGGATAGGATGATGGTGACAGATGAATACCAGGACGATGATCACGCTCTGTCATACAATATGCCGTATATGTTCAATTTAAGTGGATAATGTAACAAGATAAAACATTTTTTTACACACGCAGCATTTATATAACATGTAGCAAATATATTATGTGTCTAGTAGTGTGATACATATCGTGTTCCAAAAGATAACCTTGATTGACTTTGTAATCTCATTATGTAGTCGTTGGTAGATAACTGTAATAAAAATGCTATTGAAAGAAAACCTAATAGTGAACGTTACCAGCTGCTACCAATATTTTGCATAGAGCCCAATTAACAAAGTGCATGAATTTAAACACATTTTGTGTCAAAAACCGAATGAGCCTTGGTTCAATAGCTACTTCTACGGGTCGACAACTTTTAAAAAACTTTTGCAAAAGTTTGTTGCTGCTTTTATCCCCAAAGTCCAAGTTTTTCCATGAAATTAAAAACTTGTTGCTCGTTGTAAAATACAAACCTAAAAACCACAACGTCAGTGCCCAGCCAAAATAGCCGGAAACGACTGCAAGCAAAATGATTACTTTAATTTCCCATAATAGGGTATCGTTAAACCTTATCAAGCAGAAGAGTCCAACTATAACGAAATAAGCCACGATAAAGTTTGCAGGGAGGAGCCGTCCTTCAAACTGTCGACAGTAGTGGACTTGAACAATTTGAGCAGCCCTGTAAAACTGAATTACGTGCTCTTGACAAGAAATGAGACATTTCTTTGGCTCGTCCACACTTTGATTCTCATTTTCCTCCATCACCTTAAAATTTGATCGACATTGTGATCTAAAATATTAAAGTAAAGCCATAAATTCATTCAAAAAACGTATAGTCCTAAAAAAATACAAAATATCTTACCTAAAATTAGCAAAAATGGTTGCATAAATGAAAATCGGGACAGCAGTAAAAATGTTTTGTATAGCGAGCTCAGCAATGATATTGGCCAACATGGCAGAGTGGAATAAGCCCAAGATTACAAAATAACATAATTTCAAAAAGACGCCATTATGAGTTTCCAGATATTCTACCAGAACTGCAGAAGTAAAGTACATGCTACTCATTGGTTTCCGGCAATAATGGACCATTCCCAAAATGGGAATGATAAAGACATTAGCCACCAATAATTTGATCAAGAGTTGGAACATAACTTCATGTTTGTTCATGCCACGGCCGGAGGCTTTATTTTCACTACCGTTAATATACAAATCTACAGAAACGATGAATTTGTTCGGTTTTTAAATTTAGTACTCTTGATTTGTTTGAAACAATAAATTGTTTTTTTTTTTGTTTTTTTACTTGCCCACGAAATTGACAAAGTACTTTAGAAATCCATTGTATGTACTTGCATATGTATGTCTCATCCGGAAGCAATTCAGTTTATCACTTAGCGAAAAGAAGAAACTGAGCAAGTACAAAGCGTGGTATGCAAAATCAGAGTCGATAGCATTATTGACGTCTCCGTTAAAATACCCATGAAGGCTACGAAGAAGGTAACAAAAATACAAGAAAATGAAACAGGAGCATCGTTTCCACCTTGTATACACCCGCTGACAGGGAACAAGCTGAGAGGTGGCGGTATTCCAAAGATATGGACAGGCAAGCAGATATTTGCACTGGTAATTGACGGTGAAAGCAATCAGGGGAAAAATTCTCTCTACTCTACTCATCTTGCTATAGATTGCTAAATGTTTGAACACCACACCACAAGAGAAAGAAAGAGAGAACGGGAATGAACAGGCGAGCGAGGAAGCAGTAGGAGGGATCTTTATAAAATTTAGCCATGAAAAATGAGGTTCAATTTATGCAGCTTCCGCCAAAGTAAATTGCAGAGCCGACCAACTACTTTCGAGGCAACTGAACAATCATAAAAAAGTAAAATCTGGGCTCCGGAAATATGCAATTACGATAAATGTAGCTGCCTATATCCTTACTTTATTATAAAGCACTTTAATGTATACTTTCCAAAAGTCAATCGTGCTATTATATGTACCTAATTCTCGGACACGAGACGCATAATTTTGTTTTCGTTCTGTTTTCTACACGCATTAGTCTGTAGTTTATAGTAAGTGTAATGGCAATACTTGAATAATACATTTATGCTATGCAATTTAAAATTTATAGCAGCTATGGATTAAATGATGAAAGAAAGGTAATTCGCTTAAATGTGTTAATATTTTTATTATTAGCACGAGAAACAGTCTTTTATAGAGGTAAATTGACAAAACATTATTTGAAAGCACAGTTTATTGAAGGAATGAAAAGTAGGAGAAAGCAAAAAGAACACTAACAACGCTATGGAAGATGACTAGATTAAATACAAGACTTGTACACATTCAATTCAATATGTAGCATGCTCTCTCCGTTCCATGAAAAAGACAAGGGCTTAGTAGTAGTAGTAGTAGTAGTAGTAGTTAAAGTAAGTTAAAAAGCAATATTGAGCAAACAGTGGAAATAAAAAGTGTATGGAAATAAATAGATTGCTTAAAAAAGAGTTGTACGATAGCAAGTATAACAAGGAATAAGGTATATCGGAGGGAGTAAAGATATAACAGGGTGAACAGGGTCAAAACATGCTGCGTAGAACACGTTTCAGATAAACCACAAGGATGGTAGGAGAGAAGTTTGAAAAAAAGAGATAGTAGCAAATTTTACTGTAAAGTTGGCAGGATCCGAAAGCTTATCCATGGTGGTTTGGAGTACGGTGTACTTGAGCTCGGAAACCATGCTCTGTGGGAGGATAAAATGCGTCAAAATGATTTTTCAAAATAGTTTGCATAATGATTGTTAGCATTTTGAATTAAAAAACTGTTGGTACCATCGGCGATATAGTTCACGGTACGCCAGCTGCCATCAGGCTCTTGCAATGCATAGTGCCCTTTTACAACTTTTCCGTCACTTCGAAAAGCGTTAAAAAACCGTTAAAAACCGTTAAAAAGCCGTTAAAAACCGTTAAACCGTTAAAAGTATAAATCATTACCGCCATTCGGCAGCCGTCTTCTTGTCCCACGTTTTTCCGTCTTTGACTCCGTATCTATATCCATAATCAGAGAAAACTGTAAAGCTTTTTGCAATATTAAAGTTTGCAAAAAAAATTATTGCTTCGGACGCTTACCCATATTTGTACTTTGGATGTGCGTAGTAGTCGTGTTCATGGTGATGGTGATGGTGGCCCTTGTGCCCATCTTCTATCCCATATCCGGAATGTCCGCCAGGAGCTGCCCACACCCACGCAATTCCTAGCACAATCAACGTCTAAATGAAAGAAAATTGCACAAATTAATAAAAATTGCAACAGTTTTTATCTTTTGTAGCTTAATTACGGTTTTAAATGAGCATTTGCAACTCACCGGAATAACCCAAAGTTTTCCGTACATATTTGCAAGCAACAGAAATGAAACTGAAATCACAAAAACCACTTATCCACAGTCACAATTTCCGCAACAAGTTTGCTTATCAACTTTAAAGAATTTTCTCAAACGTTTCCGGATATGGCAGCAGATTGTTGATGTCCGTGGGTGGTGGTATTCCTGCTGCTGTTGGGCAAGTCAAAGAAGGAATGATACCATTTTGACAAGTTTCCGTCTCTTTTATACACAAGAAACTTTGATTGTGACTCGTAAACAGTTAAAATCAGTAAATAATTTATATTTAAAACGTACACTCTCATTGAGCTTCTCATGCATAACAGGAAAGAACAAGAAGCCATGCTACAATTGAGATAAAATTATATAAACATTTGTGCAAAAATGTTATTAATTATAAAAGGATTATATAAATTATGAATGATGTGGAGTCAAAAGAGATCGGATGTCAATTACAGTGGGACATGTAAAAATTTGTTAAATTTTACACAGTTTTTATAATAACCACGCGTTTTTTGGCTGTACTCTGCTACCTTTTGCGCAGCAGCAAAAATTTTATCGCAGAGAGATAGTCATCTATCATATGATTATTTTTAAATGGCCAAAAATTACACATGAGAATAAAGTAAGCATTTAAGCGCGCAGTTACCACCACCAGACAAGCGTTTACACGCGTGGTCAAGTTATCTAGAACTTGAATAATGAAACACACATCATTCAAGTTCAGAGCATAATATTTAGCGTGCCCACTCAAATCATGTTTGTTACGCCTGCTGCTCAACTCGCTACATTTAAACTCTTAAGTTTTTACGTGTGAAGGGGACGGAAGGAAGGAAGAAATTAACTTTATATAGTACAGTTAATACTAATTATAGCTACATAAATGATTTTTAACAAATTTTTTCGATTGCTAATAATAACTGTACTTGCGAGTTTACATGAAAGCTTTTTGGGAAGGAATGCATCATTAAACGAGTGATAATTGTATTTATCACGTGCGCCGTCATTTTTAACATGATTTTAAAAAACATTTTTTTGATGCTGTTTCATTTCCGTAAAAATCATTTAATGACACAAGTTCTGAAATGTATATTTTAGTAGCAAGTTGATTTATTGATAAAAATTTTAAGACGAATCAAATCTCAATTCAATAATAGAATTATTTTTAGTCATTTCTGTTTGTACAGAAAAACAAGGACATTTTATATAATTTCTTACTATGATATATTGAGCGTTATATTCCCAAAACAATTGTAGCTACGAGTTAACCTGTAATAACAATAATAATTGATAAACCCCACAAAAATACATAAAATAAATAAATTACTCTGAACTAAACAATAAACAAATATAATTTCGAACGTTATAAAATACTAAAAAAATGTCATGTTATAGTTCAGTCAAAATCACAGCTTTTTGTCAACATTGCAATGTGTATAGTGAGTAGGTATGTAGCTGTTGTCGTGTTCGTTACGTATACAGTAAATTTAATTGAGCTCTGCAGATTATATTCATACTTGAATCCTATGACTCATGACACTAGATTTTCACTCTACTACTTTCCGTACAGCTCATTTCCGATATCGTGATGCCCGGCATGTCCCTTGTCTACAACCGTGACTGAGTTCTCGGACACAGTATGATGATGACCGATGTGACCTCCATGAGGTCCATGAGGAATTGGGAGCTTTGGTAGAACCGGGGCAATGGGAGTAACGGGAACATGATGCTCGACATGGTGTTCATGATGTTCATGGACGTGATGTCCCCCCAGTCCCCCACCAACTGGTCCATGTCCCCCAACAGGTCCCAAATGTCCAACACCTTTGCCATAACCGTATCCTTTGCCGTAGCCAACTCCAAGATGTCCGGTTTTTCCGATTTCAATCGGATAGTCAAAGTGGTTAAATCCATAACCGCCCTATATATCACGCATTATTATAATCACAAACTTGGAAAGTAACAGTAAAGAGTAAAAGTCGACCCACTTACATGCCCGTGTCCATGTCCGTGACCTCCATGTCCATGATGCCCGTGTTCCCATCCAAATCCCCAATCTTTTCCAATCCATCCAATTCCTTTTTTGTATGGCAGTGGCTTGAGACTAGGTGCAATGATTTTATGATAGTCAACGGAAAGCTTTCCGTCAATATATGCCGCCTTCAGCTTGGGAATGAGGGTTGGCTTTGGCAAGATTATCACCGGTTCTCCCCAGCCGTGCCCTCCACCGTAGCCCTTATTACAGGCTATCACACTGGTCATGGTGGCAATCAAAACGATCTACAAGATATATATATATATTCAATTCACACAATTCAATATATATACACAATATACACAATTCAATTCACGAGTAACATTTGAATGAATACAAAAATTTATTTATTTTGTTCACGTACAAATGGAATTTTGTTCTTCATTTTGTATTCGCTGATTTTTTTCACTTAAACTAATCAACAATACACTGTTTGGAAGGATCCCGGTCCGTTTCTGGAACACAAGCCTATTTTTCTTGGTCAATCTCCACCACTTTTTTTTGTATGTCTGCCTCAATATGGAAGCAGGAAGAAACTGACACTCTTTTGGCCAGAGACGCACACGTAAATAATACCTCTTGACAATTCAGAACGCGCATCCAATTCAAACAAAACAAATTGACAACAAACAATGGAATCTCTCTGTAATCATAAAAAACGAACAAATAAGCCAAACTTAATTCTATGGCTGTTTTTCTCTGTCCACTGACAATTAAATAAGCATATCTTGCATACTTGCGCATATTATTGTGATGCATGCGAATAATAATGTAATCTGATGGATGACGAGAAGAAAGAGAGAGGTCAAAGGACAGCACAGGATGCGATTGTTTATGCTGTGTACTCAAACGTACAAATTATTATACAGATAGATGCGTATGCAAATTCAAGTCTTTTTTTTATTCTTCTTTGTTTATTGCCAGAGAGTTTACGTTTATTTCAAAGCAATATGGTTTTAAACGATGCACCAGAAACAAAAAAAAAGATGGACGAGATACTATACATGCGCTGTTTTACGAGTTGTATGCTTAGGTACATTTTGTGATAGGCTCTATAATTATTGCATCATGAGATGAACAATGCTAATGTTTTTGAGCGTTCAGGTATTTCGGCAAAAAAAGAAGAGAAGTTCTCTTCTGTCAAAAAGGGAAGAGTGACTCAAGACATAAAAAGACTCAAATATTCTTACATGCATGCATACGAATATCTGGCAGTACTACTGTGCGTAGGCCCTCATTTTCTAGTACACGCATAACAATTAATGCTTATTGGAATCATGTGACCAGAGCAAATAAAGGGGTAAAAGGAAGTTGTTGCATATCTATCAGTGGTTTTGCTTTATATCAAAGTTGGATTACGGTTACACGCTGTTGATGATGATAATGATGAGACTCAAGATGGAAGCAGGAATGATTGGAATAAATCAAAGTGTATATTTTTTTGGAAAATTGTGTTTCATTGGCACGGTTGGCACTGAAAATGGTAGTAGGTGAGCTAATAAAAATGGCACTATAAGTTCATCATCTTCTGAACATCTCATTTCATCATTTTTTACCACTGGTTATAATAGTGTACAAACATCATCCACCATTTTCTTTTTGACCACACTTTTGCATTTTCAGCGGTTTATCATGATGCGGAATGATTTGTACCATGTACAAGAATTTGAACTTTTTGAGCCTGTGCCATGCATATCCACAGAAAAGGTTGAGGAGCCGAGAGCCATCAACCATGATGCAATTTGTAATTAGCCAAGATTACAACTACGTATGCTGTTTTATTTAAAACCTTCTCCCGTGTCACTAAATATCTGCTAAATGACATGGTTCTCTTTTTTTAAACACAAATTGCATAACCTAAAGTACGATTGTTTATC